>WJEZ01001377.1:0-17961 GCA_009869925.1 Thalassaphorura encarpata | reverse complement strand
TTTTTCCATGCCACTACGCTATGTTTCAATAGAATTAAAAGAAATGGCGATCAAAAATTAAAAGTCAGCACATGGTTATGTTTCATACTAGTAATCATTTTAGATTCTATCCTGTCCTGTAAAACTTGGTAAAATATTAAGTTCGTCCAGCCTCCCACTTCAGTGAATTCCTCAAGCATCTTTCCAAGTTATTGTAAAAAAGTTAAATTAATTCAATAGTGCAGCTGCAGCCCTTGATTCAATAAAAAATGAAATAGTAACTTTGCCTCCTTAATTAAAAATAATGACAGTGATCTGAATCGTAACTTATGACTTATGCATAACACATCCCGTCATGTTGTGCCTGTGCGGCTTCTAAATGAACCTGTCACGCAATGTAGTGGCAAATAATAACTCAGAAACAAAAGAAAGAAATTAAATGGTAGGTTCATGAGGAAGAATGGATTCCATGACTTTGTCATGTAATTCCAGACTTTTATAAATTCTGATAAGTTAGTCACTCTACTTCATTTCTATTTTAACTTCTCCATTGTCACAATAAAATCAGTAGCTGAACAAGGTTCTTGTTTGCGAAATGGAATATTCCCCTGAAGAAAAGGAAAAATTGAAACAATTTCGTTCTCGTGTAAGTCAAATATTGAGCACAGAATATCAGAGCTCTGATGCTTACCTCATCAGCTGGCTACGAGCAAGACAACTCAACTTGGACAAAGCAGAAGAAATGTTGCGCAAATCCTTGGAATGGAGAAAATTGAATGGCGTCGATGGAATTATTGGAAAAGAAGAAATTCCAGAAAAATACAAAGGAATGATCCCATTTGCCTACTGTGGTAACGATGCCAAATCTGGTTGTCCTGTATTTTTGTTTTTAATGGGACGTCATGACATGCGCTCACTCCTTGAGACTGAAGGTATAGAAGTATGCAAACGTTGGAATATTATTTTTATGGAAATGGTAGTGGAAATTATGAAGGATTTGAGTAAGAAAAGAGGTCATCCCGTTACACAATTTATTGAAGTGATTGACCTGGAGGGCTATTCTTATAGACAAATGTCATCTAAACTATGTCGGGATTTTATGTTGGATTCTCAAAAAGTCTGTGATGCTAATTACCCTGAAATTATCAAACATATAACAATGATTAATGCACCCAAAATATTCTCCGTGTTGTATAATGTAATGAAGCCTCTGATTCCAAAAGAAACACTTGCCAAAATTGATATTCAAGGACCGGATGCTGAAAAATGGAAACAAGTTTTGATGGACAAATATCCAATGGATCTTATTCCAAAACATTGGGGCGGAACTTTGGAAGGATCAGATGAATATTGTTCACAGTCTGACATATGGATTTTTGGACCCTTGAACTATGATAAGTTTTTTGGTAAATATGTAATTATTTTCTTAATTTCTAATCTTGGCATATATAAAGTTTTATTTTGCTTTTAGCCTCCGACCAAGAAGATTTCATTAAGGCCAAGATAAAACCACGTGACAAGCTTCAAGTCCCATTTGAATTTTCTCCAGTTGAACATCAAGATTTGAAATGTAGAAATTTAACATGGGAGTTTAAAATTGAAGATTATGACATTGGCTTTGGTATTGTGCACAATGACAAAGTTATGATACCAATTCAGCGTACAAAGTCAGGAGAGGGAGGAGTTTTGGAATGCAAGCGACCTGGGAAATATATTGCCGTTTTTGATAACTCTTACAGTTATACAAGAGGAAAGACTGTATATTATAAAATTAAATTTTCATAAAATGGTTAATAAAATCTAGTTCGAAGTTATTTTCCATGTTCTATGAATTTTTTTGAATTTATTCAACGATAGAGCAATGCGTCTAGTACTTACTCTAATTCAGACAGACGCCACGTTGTGACTGTGGTTTCGAATTCATTCTTCTCATCTTCTGATAATTTCTCAAGCCAAGGTAAGCATTTTTGATGAAACAAATACTCGTATATATCATCTGATTCGAGCCCACCCATGCATGTTGTGTATTCTATATTCAAACGTACAACCCTATTGGAATTCTTTATTTCCGCTTATGGGCAAAAACATAAAATCTTACCTGCAGAATTTTTAGAAGAGCTATACTCTTCTACGCATGCAGATTTTTGTGCCTCAATAATCAATTCATATTTGATTACACCCAAGCAGAAGCACTTAATCTCCTCTGGCTCTAGCCCTATTGTGAATTGGTCAGGAAAACCTCGTTCATATAAATTAAATACATTACATTATGCACACCTTCATTTACTTACCAACGGCACAACAATGAGGAACGACACAAACAACAATCAGCATCATCATTACAAGAGGATTAGGATTTAACATATTGTGGAAATATTATCCAAAATTTGGCTGTCCAGAATCCAGATCAGTTACAATGACGAATATGTCTTTTGCATGCCTACTATATATACAATTTATTTGAATCTCTTCATTCAGGCTCAAAATTAACCTACTAATTATTGCATACCCTATTTCAATTAACAGAATACAGAATAATTAAAATTTATTAACCTTGTACTCAAATCAAAAATTAAAGTGGCACCAATGAAGCACATCAATTTAATTTAATTTTTTTAAATTAGTCACTCAACTCAAGTACATTTAAAATAGCCAACTCATCTAGCAACTTAGCTCATGGTCATTAGATTTATAGTAAAACCACCCAGCTAATTTGCACATTTGAAGGAATATTGTACAAAGTAACACAGTATGAAATTATAATCATTGAATTAATTTATTATTTATTTGGTTTCATATAAAAATATTACATGATATAACAAAAGGTAAGCAAAAAATAATTTCCTAACGCAACTACATTATTTTGTTGCTGTGTGTATATATTAGCAAGCTTCACTTAAACCCTCAATTTGATGCAGACGACAAAGTGTAAAAGATCTCAAACTCATTAATCACACATCCGTTTGTAGTAGCAATGGTTTAGTCAAAGTCCGATGATCTAGATAATTCAAATTTGTTGAGAAATATGAATTTGCAGGAAGTGCAGCAGCTGAATCCATTCGATTATCACAGCTCCGACTGGAATCTCCTTGAAGTGTTGGATAATGAGAAATACTTTCCGAACATACGACTTCTTCGTAAGAGGGTGGAGCTATTTAGTTAATAAAATAGTAATTATGATGGCATGCAATATGCAAGATATATATTTGAAATTTTATTCTGTCTATTTCTCTTACGGGCATGGAGAGAATGAACTCTGGATGAGACCGTAGAATGGGGTACGTTGGATGGCTGACGATAATGTGATATGTCTGGAGCGTTCAGCGGCCTTTGTCTTTGTGTTCGAGCTACATGCCTCTGTGGCTGCAGATCTTCTTGACCTTCTGATTCTTCTGTTGAATTTCTACTCTCAAATGGGATCGTACCGATTACAATCTCTATCGTCCCAGAAATCGATCCTGCCCATGGAAATGGCAATTTCACTTTTATCTGAAAAGACAAACGAAGAATTGAAAAAAAAATAAGTATATTATATTTAGAAGTCTTAATTTTAACATTCGCCATACCTTTAGCATATAACCAACATCCATAATTCGACACCCTCCTAAATTTGTAGGAGGAGTACTAGAAGGAATTCTTAATCCTGGACTATCACCATTCTCCGTACAATCCCAGACCTTACGTTCTCCAGGTGGAAGTTCAGGCCCTTTCTGTATAGTTATTATATTCCGTGTAGAATATTTTCTTCCTCGAGCATAAAATGTAACTTTCTGTACAAAAACAAAATTATTGGGGGTTAATTAATTGTACATTTAATTTTACATTCTTTAAGTAAAAATACGCACCTGAAGTAAAGCCGCACTCACTACACCCACATGTATTGAACTTAAATTGTACAAACTAGCTCGAAACGTTAGGAGTTCCCCAGGGATGAAACCGTTCCGATACATGTACAATCTGAATCCAACGTATCCATTGCTGAAGCAACAACAATGCACATTATTCTTCTCAGAATAAGTCTTCAGAACATCTGTTGCTCTAGGAGTAAAATTTAGATCCACGTCTACCCTTGACAAGAAATGACTTTGCTATTCGGCAATCAGTTTTCCATTCTCGTTTAATTCTGGCTTCTATAATGTATTCAATGGAGCCATAAGTCCCTTCAAAAGAGGATGGAAGACCATTGGGAAGTCTGAATGAAAATGGAAAGGCTCTATAGCCAGGCTCAAGAGTTTTTGACGGACCATCTAGATTTAAGAAATATGGTTTAAACTCAAAATCTTCCATATAAGACAATTTAATTACGAACGAACTTTGTTTTCCGAAAATATATTTTTCATAATTGAAGTAATGTTCCTTTGAGCCGTATTTCAAATCTGACGATTGTCCTTTTCGGTTTCCAAAATTAAGTGGAGATAAACTTACACCAGCAGTTCCGGAACATCTTAGTTTTATTCCTTTTGATAAGTAGTAATTAGTAATTTATTTAGTATGTTTAGATCCAGTATAGTTGATTCTGTCTCACCTGTAAGTTTCTTTTCTTTATTGGAACTAAGAATCACACGCCCACACACAGTTTGCCCCGCGTTATAACCACTAAGAAAATAATTGTCCAATTTTATTTGAAAACCTCGCATTATTGAAAAATATTAGTAATGTAACTTTATTCTGTATTTTATTCGTATTTTTCACTGACCAACCTAAGATTATACTATACCTTTTTCGACTACATTTTACCTAATTGTCAACGAGACTGAGACTGAAATGAGAAATCTGTTGGGAGTTGCACGTATATGGCTAATATGGCATGGCCAATTTTTGCATTGCAATAATGCCCAGCAAAATACATACAAAACACGCTGGTGTTGCTATTGCAGGTCATAGCGATGAATGACGAATTCACGTAACCCAGTTCTGGGCAACTGACGTAGTAGTAAGCGAACGTGAGTGCAAAAAGTACGTAGGATGTAGATATCAACAATGCTTTCTGCAAAAGTAACAAGAATTGGTGCTTAAGCCTAGCCTGCGGCAACAGACCTCAAAATCTTAACGCCAACAGTTGCAGTTTATAAATTCTGACAGTATTTTATAATTTGACAGCAAAAATAAGTTAAAAATTGAAAATAGAACAATTTACTGGCCAAAAATTCTGAAATCGAGAATTTTTCATAATGCATTTTGCATGGGGAATGCGAGATTTTAGAATTTGGAGGGAAAGTCAAATTCGGTGCAATCCGTGGCTTTGCAAAAACTTTGCAAAACTTTAAGAATTTCTAGAATTAGGCTCTACAATGATTCGACAGATTTGTCACAGAGGGTCACGAAGACTTGGTGCTGCTGACCTTTGCCGGTCAATGTCGATTGGAGTCACTTCGACAGTTAGTTCATCACAACCACCAGCCCCACCTCCAATGCTACCCATTTCTTCATTCAAAACAGCGGAACAAAACCCGGTGAGTTTAGTAATTAAAATTAAAGGGGATTAATTAATTAATGAGTTTGGAGTCACTCCGACAGTTAGTTCATCACAACCACCAGCCCCACCTCCAATGCTACCCATTTCTTCATTCAAAACAGCGGAACAAAACCCGGTGAGTTTAGTAATTAAAATTAAAGGGTAAAATTAATTAATGAGTGATTTCGTACGTATTTTTATTGTTTGTTGCTTTATGATTACAGGCAAATCTGTCGACATCTCACCTCGGGCGTTTTTATTCAATTGAGGATGAAGTTTTCAAAAAACTATTCAATTGTATCCCAGGATGGAGTGGAATCCCACCTGAATTTTTCTCTCAATGTAAAGTATTTCGTGAAAATTGTTTCCTAGTTCGAAAATATTTTTTGGACCTCAAGAACTGCATAGAGAGCTACGACTCACGTCTACCAGTGTTAAGATACATTATATGTAAGGCACTTTAAATTGAATTATATTATATCCAAGTTCTCGTATAATTAAAAAGTTGACTTCAATATTTCCAGACGGGATTCCCGGTTCAGGCAAAACGTTGACAATGGCAAATCTCGTTCATTATGGATATTCCAAGGAATATCTTTTGCTGCATGTGCCATGGGGTAATTAATTCACTGTTCGCTGATAATTAGGGTTAATTTATGTCTAAATTATTATAATTTCAGTTCCATTATATACAAGATTTGCAAAAGAATCTGTACCAAGTTCCATTCGGCCAGGTTTTTACGATCATACGACAAATTCAGTCTTATGGTTGGGACACTTTAAAGCTCAAAATGCAACTTTACTCAGCAAATTAGACGTAAGTGACCCGGTGTCCTTATATTTATGATTTTAGTCTCGTAATCGGGATTTTATTTTATTGTCTTTTGCATATTAGTTGAAAACAGAAAAAGATTACACATGGAGTGCAAGAGAAGTGACCCCAGCTGGGTCAAAGCTCGTAGACATTATTGACCATGGAATTGCACGTCCAGTCTATGCCGCTGAGTCAATTTATTCACTAAATGAACAAATTAAGAATCATGCAACTGCAGGAAGGTAAGTAATGCAACCATAAATACCATAAATTAAAGTGTAGCTTTAGCTTCCAAATACTTTACAAAATCTTGTAAATTTTAGATGCAAAGCCATGGTTTGTGTGGACGGAGTCAATGGAATGTTTTACACTCCCAGGGAAGTTTGGCGTGAGGACAAAAGTTGGGTTCCTCATACTCACATCACATTTTTTGAGGCCTTTAAACAACTGTTCAAGTCAGATTGGGTAAATCAGTACAAAATTTTATCCAAATTTAAGGACTAAACCTAAATTTTGGTCATTTTTTAGTCTGGTGGTGTAGTGGTAGGCACAGTTGATAAATTAGCAATTCCTGCTGAGTATCGGGAATCGGATTTCCCACGATATCTTCTGAATAAAGAGGTAAAGATGCTCAACGAATGTCAAAAATTAGGTTATAATTTAAAAAAAAAACTTTTTCCTAGGGTTGGGAAATGTTTGACCCTTTTATCCCCATCCACGTTGAGAATTATACGTCTCAAGAAGTTCAGACGACTGTGGATTATTATTTGGATCGAAAATGGTTACAACATCCAAATGCTGGGACAGAAAAAGGAAGACAAGAATTGGAATACTTGTGCACCAAGAATCCCCTGACACTCATGCAACTTGCGGCTGTTCGATAAAATAATTTATCAATATTTATAGGAACAGCAAACTTAGCATAGAATTTTTCGTATTGAATTGAATAAAAGTTGGCATTATTAAATATGATAGCTTCAGAATAATGAGATTTATTAACTTTTTGAGTACTTTTGCTTTGCTTGGACTAATACTAAATTCGTAATACTAATGAAATATGGAGAAAAAGTTTCCTGTTGAGAATGGGACGAAGAAGCAAAGAGAAATGGCCAGAGCAAAACGTCCAGGTACAAATACTTGATTCAGATTCAAAGACAAATTGTAAATGAGCGTTGAAAGAAACTCCGATTTTGTGAATTTTTTGTTTTGTTCAGTCTTCAGCCTTACGTTTTTTAGGATAGGGACGACGAGCTTCTTTTTCTAAGCGGAAGAATGACATGATTGCCCAATGATCACTGGGAAAGGATTGAGTTCCTGCAACTTTTTCAATCCCTGTGAGCCCAAAGAATCTACATAAAATTAATTAAGCTGTTAGTTTGACATTAGGGTCAAAGGTCATGTTATTTTGTTGAAAAGACTTACTCAGCTCCAATGGTTTTTGGGACAGATTCGCGGAAGTAAAGACGATCAAAGCGGAGACGTGGTTGCCATTTGCTAGGCATCTGTCCATTAAAATAAAAATGAGAAAGTACCTGATTTTGCAACTAAAACCAAATTCAGATAAATTACCTGCTTATTTTTATTACGAGTCAAATCCCATGTATATTCGCATGTTTTGCGTGACCCACATTTTATCCATAAATCAGAAAAATTCGGCGAAAGATTTCCAGCCACCTAAAGAAAAAGATAAGCTTTTTAATTTTACGGTTTATTTTGAAACGCTGACCTAGCTAACCTCCTTATCACGTAAATTAAGATCACCACCGAATATCACATTATACTCCTGAGGAAAAGAAGCACAAAGTTGGAA
Source organism: Thalassaphorura encarpata (assembly GCA_009869925.1). NCBI lineage: Eukaryota > Metazoa > Arthropoda > Collembola > Poduromorpha > Onychiuridae > Thalassaphorura > Thalassaphorura encarpata. The sequence goes on along the minus strand of WJEZ01001377.1, from coordinate 9,903 downwards.
ACATTGTTTGAGTTGAGAAGTGCGTTCAGCAGCAAAATCAGCAGTACTCTCCAAATGAGTATTGAGTAAAACCAATTTGGCACGTCCAATAAATGCCTACAAATAACAAACAGAAAAAATGGTGTATATTATTAATTAATTTAAAAGAAGTATTTTGAGTTTGACGACTACCTTTGTAACGAGCATATTTCGATCCATAGCCGTGCCAGGATATGGGACTATAAAATGATCCTCATAAATGACTTGGTAATTACGAAGAAAAGTAGCTGTAAAATATTCTGAATTCGGATTTTCAGTTCCCACAATTGGATGATATTCTGGAGACAACCGACGGGCAATGTATTCAAAAGTGTGTGGAAGCAATTCTTGCAAAAATACAACTCCATGCTGCTCTCTAAATACAAATTGTTACAAATAAGGCTAAAATACATTTACAACTAATTTTTGTAATGTTTGAATTCATAATAATTTACTTTTTGATGAGATCAACAACACAAGCCATTCGCTTCTCCAAGTTTTTATCATCGAGTCCATCCACATTCCAGCTGATGATAGAAAACTTTTCGGGTGCCCACGTAGAATAATTTGTACCACCTGGGGTTAATGGCCCAGAATTTTCTCTGTATTAATAAGAAATGGACTAAATTGATGAAGAGATTCGCAAGCAGAAAAATTGTAGTAATGATATCGATTGTTCTTTTATGTATTACGTTTCAACATCTAGCTCCTTGCTGCATTCACGTGGAGGGCTCAAAATTGTAGCCGCAACGGCAGCTGCAATTGCAGATGTGCTGCTTGGCCCTGGACTGGCGGGTTCTGGAACTGTTGATGAAGAATTTTCTGGCACTTCTATCATCTCAACTTCGTCTGAATTTTCGCGACTATTTTCCTCACTTTCAGACTTATCAGCAACGACTTCATCATCGTCATCTCCCAAACCCCAGAGTTTATCAATAGCGGTCTGAGATAGTAGCATAAAAATTCATTGACTCGAAAATAGAAATACATATTATTAGCCAATCAGTCAAAAGGTCAACCTGCATATCCCAATTATTAGCTTCTAGCGCTGCCCTCGCAGCTTCCTTTTCAATATCGCAAATGGAAGCCAGATCATCTACCAAGACGGATTTTCGACTTTCATCCAAAACTACACCCGCACCGGTGGGTCGTTCTGGGGTATCAGTGTCCGTACTACTAGAATCGACGGCGAATTTGTTGCCGTTCTCTTTAATGACAATCCCAACCTCTTCAATGTCCGAATCGTCGGAGCCTGAACGACTCATTTTATAAAACTTTTAGTGAACCTAGGTTTCAAAATTTTGATAAAAGAACTACGAAATTATACGTACGACGAGTTTTTCTTTGTTATTACAATTTTATACGGCGGAGCGGAGGCAAGAACGGACTTGATATTTTTTTGCTTTCTTTTGTTCGAATTCTCAAATTCCCTCCAACGCAAAAGAATTGAGGAGATTAGACTCAGATAATATTTGTAAAAAATTAAATTCGCTCATCAAATCCTTCTTGATTCAATGAAATTTCCAGATTATGGCAATTAATATCGGAAATATTTAGTCAGAAAATTCCAGTATAATCTAAATTTTAGTTCTACTGCTCTAATTTTCCGCTTAGCTTTTTGTTAATAAAATTCACGACGAGCTATTCTACTTTATATAGAGGTTTTTTCAGTTTAAAAAAATCTAAAAACGAAGGCGAATCATTGAATTATGAATTTGAATTTTAGAAGATTTTTTAGTGAATTTCGCTTTATTAGTTACGATTTTGAGATCGGGCAGGAGGCAGGCGAAGTAGATGCACGCACTAATCTCCAAATTCCTATATTGTCAGATGTGCTACGTTTTTTTACCCGCGCACACCCGACACGTCACGTCACAAGTCACAACCCTTCTGCCCGATCTGTCAATATTTATATTTTTTACTTTTACTTTTTATTGATAGTTCGGATTCCAGTTTAATGTGTTAAAGTGTATATTTAATTTTTATTTATGCATTAATTCCTAAAGTTCTCTCATTCTTATTACACTACACAATTTCTCTGCCCGTACTCTTTGGAGTGGACCTATCATCACATTAAGTGACTGACTGTTAATTTAATTTCGTATGTTTAAAGTTAATTTTTAATTAAAAATTATTGAAATTAATTGTTTTAAATTATGACAAATAATAACATGTGTTTTTTATGCAACCATTACCATTTATTAGATGAGTTCAAAAACCCCCGAAGAATCTGTGCAACAGTTTTTGGAACTTATCGAGACTGAAAAACTTTTTGAAAAGCAAAATGAAGTTTTAGAAATCATCACAGGTCCTCTAAGAATTGCACAGGAGAAACTGCAAAATATTGACAAGTAATTTAATCCTCAAAGTGTTGTGATATGCCTGAATTTCATGGTGACCTTGAGCTTGACCTATTTTCTGGCTGGTAATTTTAGGGTTGACGTGACAAAACTGCTCCCTGAAATTGAAGCCACTTATAAAGAGAGTTTGAGGAATTCAATCCTTGAAATTTACAAAGAAGAAGGGCTGAAGGGTAGTGTAATACTGTGAGTCAAAAATTTTAGAAACTCAGAAGTAATTTTCTAGAAATTAATATTCGTTTTTTAATTTAAAAAGAGAAGAAATTGAAGACAAACTCACAGAATTACAAACGATAGTTGACACGATTAGCCAGAGAATTCTTGCCGATATTTCTTGCCAAAGGGAAGTTGAAGACCATCTACAACAGCAGCTAATTTACGACTCGTTTGAAGATTGTAGAAATATTTTACTGTTTCTACGAGTAAAGTGTGTTATAATAATTTTTATCAAAGAATTAGGATATTCTGACCCCAAATTTTCTTTTCATTGTAAATTCAGATCCAAGGCACTTGAGAATTATTTAATTGTCTCACCGGATGTTCAAATTCCAGAAGATCCATTTGCAGAATTCCAGCAATTTCAATCTGATGAGCAAACAGCTAATATTATACTCTTGAAACTTCAAGCGAATAATCTTAGCCTGGAATAATTTATTAAATCTCATTCCGTCATGAAAAGTAAGCTAACTTGCTTGATTTAAGTTCAAAAAATGTGAATTAACCTCAATGACCCCTGTTTCGATTTGCAGCCACACCAAGAGTGACCATTTTTGAGAATGGGAGTGCCGTGGGTGGGAAATTGATTCGAGTTGGTGAATCTCTTGAAATGGTTTTGCAGCAAATACGTGGCAGCTTTGGATGTGGGGATTTTAAATTACTTTTCACTGCCAAGGGTGGGCAAATTGATGATGTGGATTTAATTAGGTAATTAATTAACTAATTCATTAGAACTCGCCCCATATTTATAAATTAATTTGATCTTTAGGGACGATGAGATTTTATACGCATCCAAAGGAGAACCGTTCATTCCACGGGGAGGAACCACGATGACGATGTCTTTGTCGTCATTGCCACCAACAAATGACCTGACCCTAGGTGTAGCTACACCAGCAAATCTTCATACTAATTGCAATTTTGTAGAGAATTGTTTGGATTGGGTCAAATTGAACGTGGGTGGACAATTATTCTACACATCCAGAACCACGCTTTTGAATCGAGAGCCTGAATCCATGCTTGCTAGAATGTTTGACCCAGACTCAAATATTAAGCCAAGTTGCATTGACCAAGGTGGAGCATTCCTAATTGATAGGGACCCCAAATATTTTTCACCTATTCTCAATTTTCTTCGTACTGGAAATCTCATTTTAGACCCGGATGTCAATCCTAATGGTAAATTCTAAGAGAATATTTTTTTATATTGTTTTCTTTCCTGATAACTTGTTTTGGTTAATTTCAGGAGTTCTTGAAGAAGCAAATTTTTTTGGGATTCAATCTTGCATTCCAGCTTTAGAAGAAATGTTAACGACGGTTGACGAAGTTCCACTGACCAGGAGGGACGTTGTAAATGCCCTCATTACCACACCAAATAAATCAATTCTTCGATTCCAAGGAGTAAATCTGAATGGTGCTGACCTGTCTTATTTGGACTTGAGAAATGTCAATTTCAAGTAAGTGAAGCAGAAACTGATACCTTTTTTTAAACAATTTTTTAGCATGGTCTAATAATTTTGTACCACAACAGATATGCTAAACTCCGCAATGCTAAATTATCTTATTGCAATCTCTCATTCTGCAACTTTGAGCGAGCAGACATGACGGCAGTTGAAATGACTTATGCGATTTTAAGTGGAGTTCGAATGGCTTGTGCTTCAATGGAAGGAGCGCTTTGTGCAAAATGCAATTTCCAGGTTTGTTCTCTAATTTTTCTTGGGAATTAGAAAGTGCGTTCAAAAATGTTTAATTTATTTCATACTGAAATTTTAATTAATCAGGATCCTGGCGGAAACAGCGCTAATATGGAAGGTGTAAATCTGCGGAATGCAATTCTGGAAGATTCTGATTTAACGGGGGCTAATTTGAGAGTTGCAAATCTGAAGAAAGCAAATCTAAGAGCAACTATTTTGAGGGGAGCAATTTTAGCAGGTTTGGTTAATTAATTAATTTAGCTTAATTTCTGAAATATTTATTTTCAAGGTTATTAATTTATTTACAGGGGCTGATCTAGAAAAATGCGATCTGACAGGGAGCGATTTACACGAAGCAAATCTTCGCGGAGCAAACTTAAAAGACGCATCTTTGGAACTCATGATCAATCCACTGCACATGGCACAAGCAATTAGATGAATCACAAGAAATCCAATCCAAATATTTTTCTCTAATCTAAACTGAATCGCAATCGCACATAGCCTAGCCGAAGCCGCACTCTACCAAATCTCTTACTCTTTTGGGGGTAATCGTAGTAGTATTAGTTTTAGTCGTGTTCGTGTCGTATGTACAAAGTAGTCTGTAGCTTAGCCCTAGTGGAGTTAGAAATCAAGTAAAGAAAGTAGTAACGGAGTAGCTTTAGCTCTAGATCATAAATATTGGGTCTCGGTGTTAGCTACGATTTTTGTGAAAAGAACTGTGACGAAGAAGACAAACCACTTTCAACAGAGACATTTCTGTACCATCACCATCGTAAACTAAATATCTATATTCGTACTTAACGCTATATTTTCGTCACGACTATGTCTAAAACCAAAGAAAAATTAAATTACATGTTCTGTCTTGCCCGTACCCATCATGGGGTGAATTATTTAATTCAATGAAGAAAGGTTGAAGGTTACAACGACGGCACGAATCAATTTTTCATTTGATTTTACAGAATGTCTGTAACGCAGAATATACGGGAAACACTACGGGTTAACAGATGGCAGACCTCAAAACTCAATTCTACTATGAGGGTGGGGTATTTTGTATTTTAATTCTGTAGCAGTAGCAGAGATTGGAAATTCTTGTGACCCATCCAGCTGCAGAGAAATTAATCATCCCCTTCAATAGTTTTTCTGGATCTGATTTAACGAAGAATTCACTAGACAATCCAGTCAAAAATTTAAAAAATGAAAGGTTGTATGTTCAACATTGACTCTGGCTACCTTGAGGGTCTTTGCCGTGGGTTCAAATCTGGAATCTTAACTCAAAATGATTACTTGAATTTAGTTCAATGCGAAACACTCGAAGGTAAGTCAAAACTGCAACAAAATGTTAATAAATGTGGAATTTCATTACAAAAATTTAGATGTACTACGTAAAGTTAAGTTAAGTAAAGAATTAATGCATTTTGTCTTCCTTCACCAGATTTGAAACTTCATTTGGCTGGAACGGATTATGGCAACTTTCTGGCCAACGAGCCAAGCCCAATCTCAGTGTCAACGTTGGATGATAAATTGAGAGAGAAAGTCGTTGCTGAATTTGTACACATGAGGAATCAAGCAGTTGAGCCGCTCTCAACATTCCTCGACTTCATTACGTAAGATAAATTGTTTTGTAATTTTGAAAAATGACTTATGCCTCCTTTGCTTTACTTACAGGTACAGCTACATGATTGATAACATTGTGTTACTCATCACTGGAGCTTTGCATCAAAGGCCGCTTCAAGAATTGCTTCCAAAATGCCACCCCCTGGGGTCCTTTGAGCAGATGGAGGCTATTCATATCGCTGCTACTCCAGCTGAGCTCTATAATGCTGTTCTAGTCGATACGCCATTGGGTAAGTAATTAATTAACATTAAATTGATATTTGTATTCACAATAAATGAGTTAAAAAATTAAAATTCTAAATTCTGATCATAATTTCAGCTCCATTCTTCGTGGATTGCATCAGTGAGGCAGACTTGGATTGAAATGAATGTAGAATTGATCAGAAATACATTGTACAAGGCTTATTTGGAATCATTTTATGAATTCTGCCAAGAATTGGGTGGAGAAACTGCAGATGTGATGTGCGAGATTCTAGCGGTATGTCGAAATTACTCGACGAATCTAGTGGAATTAGCATATAATATAGTTGACAATAAAAATTTCTGTTTGTTGTATAGTTTGAAGCTGATCGTCGAGCCCTGATCATTACGATCAATTCTTTCGATACTGAATTGACAAAGGAGGATCGGGCACGTTTATTTCCAAAATGTGGAAAGTTGTACCCAGACGGCCTAGCCGCTTTGGCCCGAGCTGACGATTATGAGCAAGTCAGAAGTGTGGCTGAGTATTATGCAGAATATCAGGCCCTATTTGCTAGCTCAGGGAATAATCCAGATGAAAAGACATTGGAGGATAGATTCTTTGAATATGAGGTACTTTGTACTTTCTAAACCCTGTATCTATGTCGTGTTTGGTATTAATTAGTTTTTAATTAATCTAAAGGTTCGACTCAACGTCAATGCATTCCTGAGACAATTTCATTTTGGAGTATTTTACTCCTACCTCAAATTGAAGGAACAAGAGGGAAGAAACGTGGTTTGGATTGCAGAATGTGTAGCTCAACGTCATCGGGCTAAAATTGATAACTACATTCCAATTTTGTAAAGATCTTCCACCAATGCAACGCAGTCAGTCGTCAGTCAGTCAACCAAGCCCTGAATCAAATCGTGATCTGTTTAAATTACTTATCATTATTGTCAGTCTCATGTGTAAACATTTTACAAATGTGTTTAGTCAACCCTAGGTAGTCTAATTAATTATAGAGGTGTAGAAATCGGGAATCGTTCGTAGTGTAAAGCAAAAAATAGTCGAGTCAATCATAATCATTCCTATAATTATACTGGGGCGCAGAGCAGAGATATTTACTTAAATAAATGGTTTGTGCTCTTCTTTACAACAATCAAATCAAATCTTAACCCTAACTGTAATCTCTTGAATTGAATTTGTGTAATTATAATTTAGTATTTTCTTCCTCCGATGAGAATCGTGGTTTTAATTTAAAAGCCAATATAAATGTAGTGTAATCAAAATTGACCTATCCGTCGTGAATCTATGATCTAAAAGTCGATTTCAGTTTTCAGTTCAATCGTTATTCTACGTAAAGTAAACTAAGGTTCATCATTTGATCGTAGTTGTAATAAATTCAAATCTGATATGAACGTACAGGGAGAGAGTGAGACGCTTTTTGAAATTATTTTTCCTGTGTCATTTTAATTCTGTACATATCACAAAAATTGTTACTAATTCTAGTCTGTATTTCTATTGACTAGTTGGTTTGACTTGACTGTAGTTGATTGGATCTGAATAATTCAAATTATGGATTGGGTCTGGGTGCTTGTGCCGGAATTCTGAATTCTAAATTAATTTTAAGCACCTAAACCTATAAAGTACAAATTATGGCATGCTGTGTTACGAGAGATTCAATTCCGTAGGAGCAAGTCGAGGATTAGCTGGATGAATAGAAAATTGAATTTTACAGTGTGGATGCGTTTCTTGAAAGCGGAGCAGTTCCGAAGAGTAGACCCAATCATTGACCTCTGCACCTTTGATTCGAATATGAAGATTCTGAAGAAGGCGGAATCCATTCGTCAATACGACTAGACCTATTTTTGAAAGCTGTACGAAAAATGAAAAATTTAGGTAATTCGTATATTTGAGGTAATTATGGCATGGAACTTACCCCTGGACGTTCAAATCGAATGCTAGTGAGAGCTTCGCAGTACGAGAGCCCAAGGAGAACACTCAGGTCAGTGACTTTTTTTGATGCAATTGTAATATGAGTAAGTTCTGGAATAAAGGATCAAAGGTCTTTGTCAAAATTATATTATACAGTTTTAGTATTAGTATGCGCGCTTAGTCACTTACTTGTTAAATCTCCAATGAATGGATGTTTTCGCAAAGCCAAAAGACAAGGAGATTCTTTATCCAGAAATGCAACACAAACCCCAGTAGGTAATTTTTTATTTGATATGAATCCTGTCATCCCCAAATCCATGATGCCTTGACCCACATAAAGTTCCTCCAAGAATTTGAATCCATTACAGACTTGACGAAGGGATTTGTTACACATGGCTGGAAAGTAGAAACTTTTCAAGTGTGGGAATAAATATGTCAAACTCTGAAGCGTAGTTGCAAATTTATAGGAATCTTCAATCCGAACTTTGGTCACAGTTTTCATGGGTTGAGGCTGCTGATTCTGATATCCAAACATCATTTCCAAATTTGAGCGTTGTAGAATCAATTCTTCAAGTGATGTTAAATTATTGATGCCAATCAGGGATTGCCAATACATGACGTCTAGAATTCTGAGTCGTGGTAGAACTGGAAAACTTTTTCGCTCCTTTTCAACCTTGTCAAAATTTACGTATCCCAATCGTAAGATTTTGAGATTATGTCTCCAAGTATCCAACAGGGTCCAAACCCATCCAGAAATATTTCGATCCGTGCAACAAATTTCTGTTAGAAAAGGAGCTCCTGCTAGAATACTCAAAAATAACATGTTCCCACTGCAAGGAGTTTGATTGACTTCAAATTTTCGTAAATTCGGTAACGTGATGTGTTGAAGTGGTCCGACCAATTTTTCTGGAGGAGAATAACTTCCACTATAAGAACAGAATTTGAAACAAAGACTTTCCAAGCTGAAGGAATGAGTGAAAAGGAATGTGTAGAGTGGACTCAGAATAAAGTAAGAATCAAGCGTTAGTTCCCGTAGGCGAGTTCCAGATCCAGAGCCAAGGAAATGAGTCGCAAAAGTCTCAAGAACATCTGTAGCTCCGCGATTCAAAGTCATCCTGAAATTCGGGACTCGTTCCATACTTCCGATTTCTTTCTTGAATTTGTGCACATGTTTGGAACAGGAGAAATGGATTCGAGCTCGTTTTAACAAAGCAGCCCAGCTCATTTCCTTCCATTGCTTACAAACCAAACGACAAGTCTTCAAATCAGCAAGAGGAAGAAATTTTGTTAATTTGAAACAAAGACTTTCCAAGCTGAAGGAATGAGTGAAGAGAAATGTGTAGAGTGGACTTAGGATAAAATAAGAATCAATCGTCAGTTCCCGAAGATGAGTTCCAGACCCAGAGCCAAGGAATTGAGTCGCAAATGTCTCAAGAACGTCTGTAGCTCCGCGATTCAAAGTCATCCTGAAATTTGGAACCTGGACCATACTTCCGACTTCTTTCTTGAATTTGTGCACATGTTTGGAACAGGAGAAATGGATTCGAGCTCGTTTTGACAAAGCAGCCCAGCTCATTTCCTTCCATTGCTTACAAACCAAACGACAAGTCTTCAAATCAGCAAGAGGAAGAAATTTTGTCAACTCAAGGAATACCTATACAGGAGGACAGGAAAATGAAAGCAGATCGTACAAAAATAACACAAGCACAACACAACAGAGCGGACGCGAATAATTATTACTGGACAGGAGAAATACACATTTTTTACGAAAATTGGGTGTTTCTCAATATAAACAAAAATAGAATATTATAGGCATTCGTATTGAAACGAGATGAGAAAATGAAATTCAGAAATCGCAAAGGCAAAGCAAATGAAAATGATATACTGTGTA
>WJEZ01001376.1:0-17971 GCA_009869925.1 Thalassaphorura encarpata | reverse complement strand
ATTTGACCATTTTGCTTGTGATTGTAAAATTACGAGCAAATCATCATGCCGTCCCGTAGAGGGCGTTCAGCGAAGGTCAAGGTCAAACCATTGCAACAACGACTCATCAATGTCAAAGTAGGTACAGCGAGGCCAGAGTCTCCTCGGTCAACGATAGGGTCACCGAAAAATCAGACAGAGGAAGGTAATACATGTACAAAACAAAACCAAAACTTGTGAGAAGTCATTTCTTGACTCAGGAACTCATGATTAATTTCACTTAATTAGTCGACCAGACAAATGAGTCGATGGTCACGTTCCAATGGGGTTCCGTTGTGTCTGTCTCTTGCGATTCTAGTTCAGCTGCAAATACTACAGAAAATGAAACTGAAGATTCTGAGACCAATCAAAGTATGGTCAGCGCCAGCTTACAGTCAGAAAGCAATTCTTGTACATCAGAACAAACGATGTTCACGTCGACTCCTATTTCCCAAGGAGGGTCAACTAGAAAAAGGAGAAAACTATATTTCTTCACAGGGAAAGAGAATTGTAGCACAAGCACAGCAGCACCATATTCAAATAATCGAGCTAAGTCGAATTAGCAACCAAACTGTTACAAGGCTCGTCAGTGTGGTTGACGAATCTAATGGTAGATGAGATTTCAATTTCTTAAAATTACATCAATTACAAACTTAATAAAATTATTCACAATCACAGCTACTCAACATTCCAGTTTGACTCAATCCAAAGTGTCTGTGAATCAGCTTATAAATTCAAATTACACCAAACGCAATGGAAGAAATGTATACCCAAGAGGTAAAAAACCGGACATCTTGTGTAGCGTCTGTCAAAAACCATTTCGATGTGAGCCGGAAAGAGAAGCTCATGAAGCGAGTGTTCATAGAAAAGAAAAAATTTTCCAATGTGATTTGTGTCCACATAAATTTTCATACGTTTTCAACATTCCAGTTTGACTCAATCCAAAGTATCTGTGGATGACCTTATAAATTCAAATTACACCAAACGCAATGGAAGAAACGTATACCCAAGAGGTAAAAAACCGGACATCTTGTGTAGCGTCTGTCAAAAACCATTTCGATGTGAGCCGGAAAGAGAAGCTCATGAAGCTAGTGTTCATAGAAAAGAAAAAATTTTCCAATGCGATTTGTGTCCACATAAATTTTCATACGTTTCTTCCTTGAAGGATCATGTTCGAAGGGTTCATTTAAAGGAAAAACGTTTTTCTTGCCTAACGTGTTCACACCAATTTTACACTTTGAATGATCTAAAAGTTCATGCTGGTGTTCATTGTAAGATTCTAAGCTAAAATCTAAAACTAAAAATATTAATTTATTATTTTATTATTCTGAGTTTAGTTTTTCTATTTGTTGCAGTTGAGGATCTGCAAATCAAATGTCCTTGTTGTCCGCGTCGCTTTAACAGAAAATATAATCTCAAAGTTCACATTGAGCAAGCTCATCTAAAACCTGTTGTAGTTTTAGATTTAGTTTGTAAAGTCTGTGGGAAGGAATTTACTTATCCTAGGAACTTTGAGACACACATGCTGCAACATCAGTCTTCTTCAAATTCTTCTGGAGAAAGCAGTGGGGAAGAAGACAACGACGGCGTATCTAATGAAACTACATCAATGGAGGCAGAAGAAGAAACTGAAGGAGACGTATCCGACGAAACTACATTGATAGAGATGGACGAAGAAACTGAAGGAAACTCATCAAGTTAAATTAAATTAATTTAACACACAACGTTATAAATAACTTTGAGACACACATGTTGCAACATCAGTCTTCTTCAAATTCTTCTGGAGAAAGCAGTGGAGAAGAAGACGGCGTATCTAATGAAACTACATCAATGGAGGCAGAAGAAGAAACTGAAGATGAAGTTTCCAATGAAACTACATTGATAGAGATGGACGAAGAAACTGAAGGAAACTCATCAAGTTAAATTAAATTAATTTAACACACAACGTTATAAAATTATGTATTTGTATTTAATTCATTGTGTTGATTGAATAAGATGAAATTTATTGTTTTTTACTAGTAAAATTTGAGTATTTTGTTTGTAAGCCATAATTTGATTCGTTCCCTTTTTGGACAATACCTTAAATTTTGTATTCATTACTTCCACGAACCTTAAAGATTTTCGCATGACTTTCTGGCAACAAATCGACAGCCTTGCATAACTCTTTCCTTGTCGATGTCGATTCATCCAACTTTCCATTTCATTGACGCAATACAAGTGTCGTGCCATGTCTTGTCATGTCATTATCAATTCATCCGAAATTCACTCAGCCAAGAGCCAAGCCAGGCAGATGCGAAGAGTGAGTCATCCCCGGGATCTTGATAAATTTAATGACCTACCTCAAAACTCACCGACAGCAATCGAATCCGGTTTATAGCTACGGAGGTCATAAATGTGACAGACACAGACATGTTGACAAATATACGGAGAAATCATCAATAACTAAAATATCACAACACATACTATAACACATCTGGTCCACAAGTACAAGTCTTTTACTCATTTCGTCTGTTCTGAGTAAAGTACCTTGACTTTTTGGCAACAAATCTGCACCGCTGCTGGCTGGCTCTTTTATGAATCATCATGATTTCCAAGATAAAGTAAACTCCGTGCTGTCTTGGTTTTACCCGCCTTCCGTCCAGCAGCTGGAGAGCAAATCGTTAGAAAAGCNGGCTCTTTTATGAATCATCATGATTTCCAAGATAAAGTAAACTCCGTGCTGTCTTGGTTTTACCCGCCTTCCGTCCAGCAGCTGGAGAGCAAATCGTTAGAAAAGCAAAAAAGATGAGTTTGTGATTTTAATTTACAAAACAAAATATCGTAACGTTTCGCATGAGGAGAATTGAAAGACCCAAGCCAAATTTTAGGACAACCTGCTTTGCTCTATTTGAGATTTAAAAATAACTGGACTGACATGACACGACGGCACAGGTCGGGTACGGTACGGACGTGTATGAACATGAACGGAAATCATTTCCTTCTTTTTCTTCTACCTTTAAAGTGCCAAATTATATTAGGAAGAAATGAAGAAGAAGTGAAAGAACTGTGGGAAAGGTTATCCAACTTTTGACAAGGGGTGATCATTCATCTAAAGATAAATCGTTTATTTTGGACTCGTCTTCATTTTGCTGCTTGCGCTTTGCACCCACCTAGTTTTTAGACAATATAAAAGAACTTCACCGTGTCTCCTCAAAATTCAGTCACTACTTGAGATTTCAATACACAAGTTCTAAAGAAGCAAAAACACAAAATTTACTCTACCTTTTAAAATGGTAAGTATTGAAATACTACATTTTAAAAAATTTTGACTAATTTTTGGATTTCTTTTAATTTCCAGGCCACTGAAGTCGCAAAGCAGGCTTGTAATTCCATTTTTAATTTTGTTTTGTAAAATTTAATAACAAAATAATCGCTTAGATGATTAAGATGAGAAAACGAGAAATTTTCAGTAAAAAATATTTTATATTTTTCCGCAGTGATTCAAAATACATTTCGTCGTGCGTCTTTGACTGACAATGGGGTTGAGAAAATTTCAGTTTCTCAAATACCCACGATTTTTGGTCAAATGGGTCAACCTTTCGATCAAACGAGGCTTCAACGCTACGTTCGACTTTTAGATCCTCTTGGTAAGCTATGCATATTATTCTGGATCTATGAATCATAAAATTTGAATAATCCATATTCTAAATTTTTCGAATCGGAAGAAAAACTTAACATATAATTTTGACAATTTTAGATACTGGCTATTTGGACCATAGCAGCTACGTTCAACTTTGCAAGGAATTTGTGAAAGATCCGGCAGCTCTGGCCAAAGTGGAAGGGAATGAATTTGCATTCAAGCAACTCATTCGTAGAAACGACTTTGCTTCTCCATGAAAAAATTCATTATTGGTTTGAAGTTCGAATCAAGTGATATTGGCTTTATCTACATCGACTGCTTGTTCGACTAAATTATTACTAAAATTCATTTCGTTTCTTTCTTTCATAACATTTTACAAAAAACAAAACAACGATTCAGTCATCAACTTGCGATTTAGTTCCAAAATACATAATACAATGTAAATATGATCAGCTCTGTGGAATGCTAATTTTTGGTGACAATAAAAAATGAGTTGAAAATTAAATCGGTCTGTCTTTGCCTTGAATTTCGGCTAAAATAATCTCATCTTCCCCATTTTACGTTTAACTAAGGTAGTAATATCCTTGAATGAAATAAAATCTTAAGTAGCAGGGATTTTCGATGAAAATGTTATCTTACCGGAGAAATTACTTAGAAATCTTGAAATTATTAAATTATTATTATTAAATTAGCACTACGTACAAAAGGTAGTTGATAGAGGTTTCGACGAAGTATAAATATTTTTAGATGTGAATCATATTCATTTGTACTACTGTATGTTTATAATATTGTCATTGCTTGTTATATTCTTACTGAAAAATAAAAGGTTAACCTCCTTAACACTTATCCAAAAGTGAAACATGAGGATTTCGAAATAGCTTGACCCTGCATGTTCACTGGAAGTAACGCGAGAAAGGTGTTCGACCTCTGTGTCTGCCTGTCTGTCGGTGAAATTTTTCTCACTTGCCAAAATTTGGTACATACAATGCATTAACTCTAACCTCTCTTCGGAAATCAATTTGTTTCGGTTGTACAATGCATTTTGGCCCTAGCCTTGTCGGTTGTCTGAAATATAATCTGTTTTCTAGTTATTTTACGTTATGTGCAGTTCACCAAATCCGTCCGATCTTTCACGTGAACCCCGTAGCCGTATTGTACTTACATACGGGGTTAAAATTAGACCGAAACACAAAATATATTTTGCTATTTTGCAAATAGGAAAAAATTCTGTTTCCTTTGCTCATAAATTTCCAACAGCCAATTTTATTGTTCATGGTGAGTCTAGTGTTAAAGGGTACATACATATTGCGAGTGCAATAAAGAGATTCAATTAAATTCATAATGCACGGAGATTAGACATTTTTTGTATTTTTGTATAATTTTAGATCATTTTGATGTACTACAATAAATTAGTATCCATTGTTAAAACCCGACTTTAAATCAAAATCAACCTTGAATAAAAATTACGGAAAAGTAAGAAATCTAACAGTTTCAGGGAAATTGCTTCATGGATTTTATTAGGATGAGATGGCAGAATTTTCCAAAACTTTCAAACTATTTGTCTTTGCTCATGTTTATGAATTTTCAAGTGACACCGATTTATTTAGATAAGGTTTGCACAGCACATGAATTTTATGTATGTTTTATCAACATCAAAATCAGATTTTATGTAAATTCTAATATAAGAATTAACTTGTTTTGAACCTTAAGACACTTTATCAATAAGTACAGACAAGACGGGCATAAGCGAATACAAGAAAATAAATCTAAATGATCAAATGTACATAATGCTTGAAGTTAAAATTCAAGGGTGAGCAAAATCGTTCAACCCAATCAAATGCTTGAAGCTGAATTCGTCACCATCGGCTTTAGCCAGAGCAGCTGCATTTTTAATAAATTCTTTGCAAATCTTCATGTAACCCTCGCGATCAATGTAGCCAGTGTCTACGTAAAAAGTTGAGAGCATAATTTGTAATTCATGTACCTTTAGTTTTCAAGGTTTTAAGTAAGAATTACCCTTTGGGTCCAACTGTTTAATAAATTTTTGCAATTTCTTTGAATCGTAGGGTTGACCCATTTGCCCAAGAATAGTTGGAATCCGATCCGTCTCAAGTTTCTGGACGCCATGGTCAGTCAATGACGACCTTCGAAATGTGTTTTGAAACACTACCAATAAAAAATGAACTTCAGGTTTCTCCTTTATTTTCTTGGTTAAAAAACTATTGTTATAATTCTTACGCATTTGTTTCTCGGTCTCTGAAATCGTGGCCTGTAATAATAAAAATAAAAGTTTACATTGTTAGTTTCGAAAGTTTCAACAATTAAATCTTATTATCTTAAAAAATTACCATTTTGATTTTGCTGCTTTGTCGCTGCTTGGATAAACTTTTGTATTTTTGACGTTTGAGGCGTTTGCAAAATTTTCACCTGTTTCTGTCAATGAGTGAGTTCTGGTTGAGCGGTCATGATTTTGACTGGGTTTATATAGGAAGACCCGGGTGGCCAAAATATTATTGCAAAATCCCGCTGCGGAGAAAGTGCCAGAATACCCTCCCGTACCGTACCGTAGACAGACAAGACTGTTCTTCATCTCAAAATTTTGGCAGAGATCATGTAAACATCATTATCCTGTGTTGTTAACGCTGCGCTGCAGCTTTTCTTGACTTTATGGTTTCCGTCTATTTATTTTGTCGGCCGTACACCTGGCTTGAGTGCAAGGAATCCGAAATTTTAAATTGTAAGAATTAAAAGTAGGATGATTCTAAAATCCTATTATAAATTCCATAAAGTAATCCCTTGTGCAAGTTAAATACGTAGATTCAGTATTCTAGTCCCTATTAAAAATCCTAATAATTTCATAAAGGTGAGATTGGCAAACCAGAGCGTAACGTAGTAAGGATTGACAGATTTAATTTTAGACAAAAGCCATAATTCATCATAAGTAAAGACGTTTGTTTGGGCTGGGCATTTGTTTACCTTGCCTTGCCTTGCTTCGTTTTTGCGTAGTTAGTCAAGACTTGGCTTGCCCTTCGTCCGAAGTTTTTTTTGCAATCTGTAGCTGGGGTTTAAAATACATTTTGGAGGAAAGTGAAATGAAAGTCAAAGTCAATTTGTTGCGTCTTAGGTTGGGTCGTCTCGTCAGGCTTCGTCAGGTATTCTAGACAAATCTAAGACAGAATGCAAGCAACCGGAAAATGAACATTATCTGTATCTGGTGGATCGACTATACGAATGATGAACTTTGCTACTGACCGAGTTTTTAAAACTTCTATATGTATTAATCAAGAGATAAAAAGGTTGCCATTTGGAATTTGTAATCTTGAGGACTTGATTTAAATTTCAATGCTTCAAAGTGTAGTTGAACGTTTTTCTGTGTAAATATTTACATCGCTAGCTCTAACCAAAGTTTAACTCTTTATAAAACAGCAAGCTACGTACAGGTCAACTAATATTCAGATGGCTTTTCTAAAAGTTTGTATTAAAATTTCAAATTCAATGTTCAATTTGCATCCAATCTTATCATTTGCATGCTGTAATGCTGGCAAAGGTTGGTCAATGAGCTCATATAAGCAAGTAATTCAAAAATTAATTGTATATCTTAATGTTGTACTATATAAAAATGTTAGAAAAATTATTGTTATGAAAGTTGGTTGGAAACGTCCGTTAAATATTTCCCTTTTAGTTCAAAGAAGCGAATTAGTACTTCCAGTTGGAATGTTGGAATGCTTCGTAATTGAACTGTACGTACAAGAAGTAAGAGAATTATTCACTCAATTTTCTGAAAATTCCATTGAGCATCACATTATCTCAATCAGAAAGATAAATTGGGAGATTCAAGCAACTCAAAAAATAGAAAACAGGTTCCAATTCCATGTTTCTACAAAAATGTGGCTTGCTGACTGTCAGTCCACGTGCTTGCTCTTGCTGCGCTGCGTCGCGTCAACCTTTAATCATCCATTAACTTACAACTTAAAATTAATTCTTGAGTTCCACATTTAAATTTTTACAGGTTCTAGTGACACTATTACTTTTTTGCATTTTTCAAAGAAGCGAATTAGTACTTCCAGTTGGAATGTTGGAATGCTTCGTAATTGAACTGGACGTACAAGAAGTAAGAGAATTATTCACTCAATTTCCTGAAAAATCCATTGAGCAACACATTATCTCAGTCAGAAAGATAAATTGGGAGATTCAAGCAACTCAAAAAATAGAAAACAGGTTCTAATTCCATGTTTCTACGAAAATGTGGCTTGTTGACTGTCAGTCCACGTGCTTGCTCTTTCTGCGCTGCGTCGCGTCAACCTTTAATCATCCATTAACTTACAACTTAAAATTAATTCTTGAGTTCCACATTTAAATTTTTACAGGTTCTAGTGACACTATTACTTTTTTACATTTACCTTCTAATTTATTAGGAAGGACTTCTACTACTACTACTACTCCTCAGTCGCTTATGCAAAGATTGTGTATGGAAAATTACCAAGTCAAGTCAACCCTGTCTTTTCTGTATGTATGATGTGATGGATAAACTTTTTCAGCCTTAGCAGCTTCAGCATCTGATCTCATTTCCCCCCTAAGCAAAAGTAAAAATCTCTTTGTGCTGCACTGTGCAGCAGTAGACCCCCAGGAGGACCACAATGCAATGCAATCCAACAATGGACTTTATTTTGCCAACCAAGGAAAAGGGTTAAGCAGTTGGCTTGCTTGCTTGCTATTGCTTAGCATATTAGTGCCAACCTGTCTAAGGTAGAAATTCAGTCTCATGCCGGTGGTCGTTCATAGTGGACAGGACAAGTGCATAGCCATAGCCAGCCAAAGTCCAACATTAAATTTGCATTTGCTCCTTGGCAATTGTAGGTCGTCGTCATCAATTAATTAATATTTAAAGATTAGGTTTGACCCATAGTTTTTTTAATGAAGCGAAAGAGAAGCAAAACTTAAATTTTTGCTGTGCCGTGGGATTTTTGCTAATGCACTGCATATTGCAGTGATTTTTATTTGGCCAATCATAATCATGGGACTCATTAATAAATTTGAGTTTAGGGATTGGAAAAGTTCCTCGTGCTCATGAGTTGTCAAATATTTTTATTTTGCTAATGCAATTTGAACGGAACGTGTTGAAAGGAAAGTGAGTGAAGGACGAAGCTCGACGAGTCTCGTGCTACAAAAACAGGTGAGACCAATGCAAGCATTTTATTTATAAACCAAAATTAAGTAGATTCCATGATTTCATTCCTTAATTATAGAGGCTAAACAAAAACTGGTCATTACCCATTTATCCAGGAGTACAAAAAAGAACAATGCACCTGTAGAAAAATCCATTCCATAAAACACATTTAGGAAATAATTAAAGTTAGCAGTTGGAAAAGTTGAAGGATTTTAACGAGTAGTCTAGGATTTTTTCCAACGTAAACTTTTCACAGTCCAATTTCCGTATTACGTTGGCTCGTCTCTCGACCCGCCCATAAAATTTATCAACTGTCATCACCAGAAATTAAATATAAAAGATTGTTCCTGACGTGCGTTCAAATTCTTTTGAGATTTTGAACTCCTGGCGAGTGGTCAAGCCAAATTTAGTGCCCGTGGACTTTAATTTTCTCACAGAAGGGTGCGTAATTAAAATATTTGCAAAATTTGCATTACAGTGTATTTCCCATACTTGCTTGCCTGTGAATTTTAACCCTAACCAGATTTAACCAGTATTTTTTAAAAAGACAATAGAGGAGCAGCAGCAGCAGCTTAAAAAGGCTGAAGGCAATTTTTCAACAAGTGTCTAGTCTAGTGAGGTGAAGCAAAATCCATTGCATGCAATGCAATGCAATTTTTCATTACCGTGCTGCCGTTGTCGTTGTCGTAGTTTAGTTTTTCATGCAGTTGCATTGCATGTAATTTTACACTGCATGATCCAACGGGACGAATCTTTCATTTGCTTAAGGAGATTTGATTGAACTTGGATTGGACTTGTAATTGCAGAACGTGTTAGACTTGTTTGCATTTCCCTTATACACGCAATCGTCGATAAGACATTTACCTTTCCCATTCTGCGAATAATAAATTAATAGGGCGGGTGGTGGTTGTGTCAATGAGATGAGTTCTTCTTGTCGTAAATCAACTTTTTGCGCATTGCATTGGTAGTGTACCATTTTAGGGTTGCGAATATTATTTTGCCCTTATTTTTCCCGAGAGGTTAGTCATACGGCCGCAAATAAAATTAGTCAGAGTATAGAAATTAGTGCTGATAAGTATATTTGGGACATATTAGTCAGTGCCGGCCGATGCGGGACAGGTCGGTCGTAATAATGTTATTGGCAATTAAATTTATTTATTTTCCATTGTGTGTGTTTTTTTCTTAGACACTGCACTGGTATATGATATTCCGCATTCCTTCATCAGTCAAGTCAACCGAGGCTCAACTCGTCAGAATTTACTAACTAAGAAATATTTGGACTGAACACTGAAATTCCCTTGTCTTGCCTTGCCTGCCAACTTCAAAATTTCGCACCCCTGAAGGAAAAAATCTGGACTTTATTCTTGTACATTTGCCAAAAACAAATATCCTTGAGTGTTCGTTCGTTCGTTCGTTCGGCCAATGAACTATTGAAAAATAAGTTTGGACAATATTTTTTCCCTGCTGCTACTACTACTACTATGCAACAACAACAAACGAAGGAATAAATAGATGCAGCAAAAGCATAATAAGCTTTTGCGTTGGAAATAAAAGTGAGGAGAAGGCATAGGCAATCATCAGTGCCATTCTGAAATCAGAATGCTAAGGGCAGTTAATTGGGCTGAGAAACTGGGTCAGTTCTTCAATGGACATCATGGTCGAGTTTTAAAGATTCTGATACTATTCTTTATGTGCCCTCGCTGTCCTTGTGGGCTTTTATCGAGTTCGCTCTCATAGGATTGACAAAGAGGCTGAGGAATCCAGCAAAAACCAATTGAGAAGGTGAGTCAAAACATTTTAATTTACTAGAGTTGTTAATTAATTAAGGTTAAAGAGGGGTGCTTTGGATGGGTGCGTCATTCAAGCGGCCAGAAGGGTGAAAGTTCGATGCGTAGCATGAGTCAAAAATAGTTTCAAATCATTCTTCGTCATGTTTACTTGTATTTGTCATTCGCACTTGAAAACAATGACGTTGAGTGGGCAAGAGGGTAAATGCGAATAATTAGCATGAATGAGGTGACGACATTAAAGCGTCATACTCTGTACGATTTCGGTGAATTCATAGGTTAGGATCTAATATTCTAGGAATATTTCTCTAAAATGTGGCCAAGCCTTGACAATATTATAACTTTAATAATAAAATTTCATAGAAAGATGGGCCAATCTAAATGTGTAGCCCATGAAAGGGATCGACCTTTGTCCGATTCGTCAAATCCCGTTACCTACCCTTTTACTATGCAATGTTCATTTTGGGACGAATGTCTGGCCTGGGCCTTGCCCTACCACTCGCACTCCCAGCCATTATTATTAACCCTTTGAATTCATATTATTTTCTTACATTCCTATTCCAACCTCGACCTCGCACCCTAGAGAGGGCTTGAATTGGATTGAATGCAAAATCCTTCACCTTTTGACTTTGTCCGACTAAAAGGGCCGCTACTGCCTTCATTTCCGAATTTCAGACAGATAGAAACAAACATCTCAAGGTAGTCCGTCAGTCGAGTCAGGCCAAGATGGTGGGTGCCTGACTAAGGCTAGAATCATTATCTCCATTGTTCGGAAGTAAATGTCAATCCTTGACTTGTTTTGTTGATTTGGGTTTGAGTCATATTTTTCTCCCTGTCTAGTTTTATCTAGTACACGCCAAATATTTTTGTCTTAAGACTAGACCAAGGTGCTGCTGTTCAGTTCGTCCAGTCTCTGGCTCTGGCCTAATTGTGCTGTCCACAAATATTTCCTTCCGGAAATGCACATGGAGTGCAGGAAGGATTTCCTATTAGCCTAGGCTGGGCAACTTATGTATACGTATAATCCATTATGTGTGAATGAGTTGTTTACTAGGAAATTAGAAGAGTAACGGGTAACCTTGTTATGGCTATAGCTGTGGCTATTTATCATTATCTCCATTGTTCGGAAGTAAATGTCAATCCTTGACTTGTTTTGTTGATTTGGGTTTGAGTCATATTTTTCTCCCTGTCTAGTTTTATCTAGTACACGCCAAATGGCCAAATATTTTTGTCTTAAGACTAGACCAAGGTGCTGCTGTTCAGTTCGTCCAGTCTCTGGCTCTGGCCTAATTGTATTGTCCACAAATATTTCCTTCCGGAAATGCACATGGATTTCCTATTAGCCTAGGCTACGCTACTTATGTGTACGTATAATCCATTATGTGTGAATGAGTTGTTTACTAGGAAATTAGAAGAGTAACGGGTAACCTTGTTATGGCTATAGCTGTGGCTATTCGTTCAGCTTGACTGAGGTGTCCCGTACATTACGTTCATTCACATCTCTTCAAATATTGGCACTTGAGCCAAGGACAGACACAAAACTAAGGAAGTGGACTTTTTTGCGTGGCTAAACTAAAGAATATTGACAATTTGTATTTATGAGGATCATAAGCACTTCCCTTGCACTTCCGCTGACAAGAATGAAAAGCAAGTGGGAGGTTTTATTTAAATTTTGCGATTAATATAAGGTGATTTGCTTTGGGATAAACTGACTTCCTTATGTAATAGAAATGTATTGTCAATCAATTGTAATTTTATTACTGACAGTGGGAATGCATGTTATTTTACAACGATATAAATATTACAAACGATAGCGAATTACTAACTGACTGATTATTTGTATTATTTATAATAACTTATTTGTTATAACCGGGATCCAACAGGTGTATTTATGGTCGCTTGTTGAGCCAAGGACAAGCACAAAACTAAGGAAGTGAACGCTTTTTTGCGTGGCTAAACGAAAAAATATTGACAATTTGTATTTATGAGGATCATAAGCATTTCCCTTGCACTTCCGCTGACAATCAGGAAAAGCAAGTGGGAGATTTTATTTAAATTTTGCGATTACAAAGTAATGTGCATTGGAATTGGCTGAGTTTTCTTATGTAATAGAGATGCATTGCGAATCAATTGTAATTTTATTACTGACAGTGGGAATGCATGTTATTTTACAGCGATATAAATATTACAAAAGATAACGGATTACTAACTGACTGATTATTTGTATTATTTATAATAACTTATTTGTTATAACCGGGATCCAATGGGTGTATTTATGGTCGCTTGTATGTACAGTACCGAAGTGCACCTAAAATCTGAAGTCTTTGCAATGAATACTCCCGTTACAAGTAATTTTCCACCACTATTACCCTATTTTAGCTGCACCCTACCACATATGGAAATTTCCATTGACTTTTCTAATACATGTGTTAAAGAACGAAAGTACGCACAATTGGAATTAGCACAATGCACACCTTGGGATGAATTGATTGTATTACGTTCAAATCAAGTCAAAGAAAAGCTTCGATACAAAAAATGATATCAAAATAGTATTCGTCAATGTTACAGCACAGTTCGATTAGGAAGGACAGCTTGATTGGAAATAAATACTGATCAATAAATACTCACAGCTACAGACTTGGAGGTGTGGGCATTGTAGAAACGTCAAACAGTCAATTGGGTCAAGAATAACTTGAATTGAGTTGCGTTGAATGACAGATTATTTATATTTTAGATTAAGTGCAACTGTAACTCAAAACTATTTGTGAACATGTCAATACTCAATGATTAGGATTTGATTTGATTTGATTCAACGAGATAGGCGGAATGAAATTTAAAAAACAAAAATATGATGAAGGAATGATCAAGGAGTTCATGATTCTATTTTTACTTCGTTCAGTCCTCAGTGACATTGGGAGCTTAAATTGTCAATTTATTAATGGGTAGATTAATTAGCAATCTCGGATTTAATTAATAAAACAGTGACTGACGAACAGGCAGATTTGGTTGAAAACTGTAGTGCCACCGAAATTTAGTTGAAAAATGCATACAAGGAATATTCAAAAATAGTTTTACCATCAAAAACGGTAGAGGTGACAATTTTAGTCAAGGCATTGCAAATTGGACAGACAAATCGGCTAATTTGTCTTGCGTTACACTAGTACGTCCGTGTCAACTCAACTGAATCAGCTTACGATGACAGATTGCTGAAATTGAAGATGAACGATTCTTTTTTTCCTCCTCCTCTCTGGACTTGTAGAGCAGATCCAATTAATTGTTAATTTACTAGTTAAGCTTCCCTTATAAAATCCTCTTCAGTCTTAAATCTCTTCAGCACGCACGCAAGGCATAGGCATAAGCATAAGGCGTACTCGGCCAAACGCAAGTGGAATGGCCGCAATTTGTTTTGTTTTGTTTTCATTCTTCATTTTACGCTTCGTTTGTATTTGTGTTTCTGTGTTGAGTNGGAATGGCCGCAATTTGTTTTGTTTTGTTTTCATTCTTCATTTTACGCTTCGTTTGTATTTGTGTTTCTGTTTTGAGTTCAACAATTAGGCATTGAGTACTCAGTGTTCGTCGTAATGATGAGGCTCAGAGTCTAGAGCACGAGTGCAATGCACGTGAAGCTCTGTAATGGGATTGCAATGCAAAGTATTAGCTTGGGATAGTTTAACCCTTGTTTAGGCTAGGGCTAAGCGAAAGATTGCGAAAAGAAAGCTTTTTAGGATGAGAGCCAAGATAAGGCGAAGGCAAGTCAAGGTAGATCATATGATAATTTGTTCTTCGAAGAATTTGTAAAAGTGCGTAGCTGGAAAAGTACGTATTTACATATACTAATATTTGAATAGTTTTATTTTAAATCTGCACGAGCTGACATTGAATTCCAAAAATTGAAAAATTAACTACCCAAGCAAGATTATATTTAAATTCTGAATCCGATGATGTCATCTTTTATTTCAGAATGTTACGTTTCATTAATTTTTGCCTTTCTTTGAGAGCCAAGATAAGGCGAAGGCAAGTCAAGGTAGATCATATGATAATTTGTTCTTCGAAGAATTTGTAAAAGTGCGTACGTAGAAAAAAATACATATTTAAATATGCTAATATTTGAATAGGTTTATTTTAAATCTGCACGAGCTGACATTGATTTTTAAAAACTACGAAACCAGAATTCCAAAAATTAAAAAATGAACTAGCCAAGTAAGATTATATTTAAATTCTGAATCCGATGATGTCATCTTTTATTTCAGAATGTTACGTTTCATTAATTTTTGCCTTTCTTGTGATTTGATCAGGATTAGGGTGGATTTTTCCGGTTTTATTTGTAGATTTATGTAATTTGGTTGATTGCACATTTCTACCGCCTCCGTCCTTGTCTCTTTCTACCTCCTTGCTGCATTCACATTTGCCGTGTCCACAATTCAAGTTAAATCAAGTAAATGCTAAATGCTAATAACCATAATTCCATATTCAGATGAGAGAAAGGAAAAAGCAAACCAAAGTCGTCGTCGTCGTCGTATTTGTAATTGTCGTTGGTCGGCAATGGCAAATCAAAAATGGCAAATTGCACTTGTCTTTAGGATTTGAGCTCACCTTCTTGAGTTGCATGCATCAAACCTGTAATTTTTTTATGACTCATATTATTATTTACCGTAGGAAGCTTCATCAAATCGGCAGGAGGCATGGGTTATGGTAAAGTGCAGAAAATGAACCATGCGGTCATAGCGTGTCATTTTGCCATGATTCCCTTGTCAACGCCAACTTGACTTTTAGCTCAGATCCTGCCTGAACTTTCCAATGCAATGCATCCATACTTGGATTTTCTATTTCCACCCGTGGATGCAGTTTCTAAGGGTGGTGCTTTGCTTGTAGACAGAGCTAATTTTATTTTATTTTGGTTTTTGCACAAGAGAGTTCTAAAAAAATATAAAATTTACCCGGATGAGTATACACAAAGACCCCATTAGCCACAACTAAGTTTATAATTAATGCTCAATATATTTGGAATTAATTTACTTTAAGAGGCAGTTGAGTTATGGAATATAAAATAAATATGGGGATAGACAGACCACCTTAAACTTTAAACTTTTGAGCACTTGGCACTTGGCACTTTGTTTGCATCTGCATTTTGCATCTTGTTAAGATTCGTCAAGGTGCATCGATCCATGCCTGTACTGCAGGCAAATGAAAACGCAACGAATGCTAATGCATTATGGTTAATGCAGAAAACAAATAAAACACACAGAGCCGTCGTCGTCGTCGCCGTTGTATATATCAAACGGGGACACTAAGTGCATTCTATTGCATGCAATGTACTCTATTGTTGAGGTAGGAGATCTTTATTATTGATATTGCATTGCATTAAGATAGAATGGACGGACGTCCACATCCGTGACGCTTTTGGCATGTGGCGGCTATTCTGTATGTGTGTGGCCACGCTACACTGGGATTTGCACTGGTTGTTCAGTTAACCTCTGATCCTGATCCCCACTCAGCCCATCGTAATCTTGAAAATGCTGAAATCAAAAAAGACCTCACGCGTGGACTTGGACCACGCATGAAGTTGTATTATTTTTGTCTAGTAGTAGTAAACATAACTGAGCAATAGCAATAGCTAAAGACAAAAATTATTTTAAAGGGGGTATGTACTGTACACTTTCAGTTTTACGACCTAATGGAACAGTTTAAAAAAGTTTAGTGCAATTCTAGCAGACGCACATGGCTAAATGAAGCTTTATTAGATTTAGCCTTGTTTCTTTTCGATTTGAAAGTTGGAAATTCCCACTTTCTTTGAACAATAATAAATTGATTGGCACATCCTCCGAAGTTCCCACTGTGATTACATTTACCATTATGGCTAGCTGGACACAAATTGAATACCTTTTCACAAACTTTTTTTATAATCATAAAGTGTACAGTATAAATTTAGTTTAATGTGCCTTTGGAATTCAGACATTAGCCATTCATTAAAATCACATCACATAGTCCGCCCAATTCTATAGCTAAAATCACATTGCTGCTGCATGCCATTTATTTATCCTACCTGTCATTTGTCAAGTCAAGTCAGTTCATTTTGTAATTGAGCTGAATGGATTCAAATACTAATAGCCAAAAATGTAGCAGTAGTTGCTCTCAGGAATAAAAATAGAAGTGAATGTGCAAATACTCGTACTAATGTAAATGTAAATCAATGCCTCCCTAATTATGTTCACACTACCGTAGTAGTGTAATAGTAATGAGCCAAGAGGTGGGAGCAAAACAAATCGTTTTTAATAATACCTTGCTCTACATTTGCTAACAACATAATTACATTGTTGTTTATACTTTTTGCTTATGCTGTGCTGTGCTGTGCTGCACTGCAATGCAATTTATTCATTTCATTCTAACAATAGATTAGAAGCAATTGCCAATTACTGTGACTCATTAATTCTCTCCGCTCTGCTCCGTTATTCATGGAGTTCCGTCGTCGTGTCGCTAAATATTCAGACCTATATATTTTGGTTTTGGTTTTAGACAGCCCATATTTATTTTTACCAGACTAGATTTGTGGAAAACATTTTCTTTTTCCTTTCCTGCAGCTGAACCATTGCTACCTTTACCCTCTAATTATGCAATTAGTTAAATTCCCAAAGTTTCTGAATGGATTTAACCTTTCAAGTTTTAAAACCACAACAATACCTCGAGGCAGCTGCTCCCAGCTTGTTTGTTTGTTGCGCCAGTGCTCGTGCCGTCATTTTAGTAAATAGCCACAGAACAACAATATAAAAACAAGATATGATAAATACAATTATTTGCAAGCCTCACTGGATAATTAAACAAATCTGAGCTGTGCTGTCTGAGAAAGGAATGAGTTTCTGCGTGACAAGATAATCATGTAATTATCCGTAGGGAAAATAGAAAAATAAAACTGATTAGAAACTTCGTAGGCTG
This sequence comes from Thalassaphorura encarpata, assembly GCA_009869925.1. Taxonomy (NCBI): domain Eukaryota; kingdom Metazoa; phylum Arthropoda; class Collembola; order Poduromorpha; family Onychiuridae; genus Thalassaphorura; species Thalassaphorura encarpata. Next base: position 450 of record WJEZ01001376.1, on the reverse strand, counting down.
GCTAATTTAAACCCTATGAGCATTTACTACATTCTGTAAGACCGGAAGGAAGTAGAGAGAAATTTAAAAAAAAATTGCATGTGTAGTTAGTACGTAAACGATTTGACATTAAATGTCTAAGCCCATGTCAACTCATATCAGGTTTATCCGTACGTAAGGCTGCACTGCACGTGGAGTAGATTGATGAGAGTAGTTCAGGTTCGTCGACTGCTTGTCTTGTCTGTACTTTGCTTTGCTACATAAATTTTACATTTATGCAATTATTGTTATGAATGATTCTCACACATTGCATAGCACTCAACAACTTCCGTTTCATTCTAATCAATAAAAAAATTAATGAAATGTGAAATTAAATGGGTTAGCCATTCAGAATTGAAAGTAATAGCAAGAGCAGGGAGAGACAAATGAGCAATAAAGAAAATTCTATGCATGAGATGAGACTAATAAATT
>WJEZ01001375.1:0-17971 GCA_009869925.1 Thalassaphorura encarpata | reverse complement strand
TGGGACAGGACAATTCGTAGTACTCGTTCGTACTCGTAGTAATTTGTACCAGGGGCGATTAAAGCAATTTCAATGAGATGAATGAACAAATGAAATATCCCTGTATTACAGGGTTAAAGCTTAATCGACAGTTAAAGACAAAATTAGTAGTCAAATTTACACGTGGGAAATTGAGGGTTGAATGTAGGGGTCTTAAAATAAATTTAAACTTGTCGTTCTGTGACTTTAGATTTATCATTAGCTATCTTTCAATGAATAATATTGACATTATGGACAAAACTTCCATCAGCACCGACTCTTAGGTTATAAAAGGGGTTAATTTTGTAATGAGCTAAGTGCAGATTTAAGGAATGGCATGCCGAAACCTACTAGAATCTAATATTTTTAAATCATCGTAATTAAAGTCTAGTGAATTGTTTGTAAGGCAGAAAACGTTTGACTCAAAATGGACAACTATTTCAAAATTTATTATATCAAAATAATTTAAGAACTTTCGAACCAATTTCGAGTTTTATGTTCCTTTTGTTTCGATTTTTTATTTCTATTTAAAAATTAGAGGACCCGAGTAACTTCCCATGTTCCTCTTTCTCATCAGTTTTTTTCCTTCCTCCATGTACAAGTACAACAGTTGGCTTGGCCTGATCGAATTTTTTTCGTGGACGACGACGACGACAACCCGTGCGTGCATATGCGGAGTATCTTTATCTGGAGAATGGGTTAGTGAACTACTGAAATCCTTTAAGGAAAAAAATGCAAAAATGTTTCTTCTCCTGTTCTGATGCACGTTGCGTTGCATCAACACTTTTTCCTTCCGTTAGCACCCATGCCTTAGTCGGCAAATAGGCATAGTGCCAAAAAATCTTTCTGCTGCTGTTTCAAGTTTGGTGTTATGCATCGTGTCTCGTCTCGTATGCATTTTTTTAAGCGGAAATGAATGAAATGAGATCCGACCAATGCTTCTTGATTCAACCCATTTTCTTATGCTATGCTCCACACTTTGAGTGCGTGCGTGTGTATGTTGCTGCTGCTGCTATTGCACTTAAGATCTATTCTGGAGGAAAAATGTGTGCACACACTTTACACTTTCTGAAGAAAAAAAGACCAAGACTAAGGAGCCAGCCAATTCGGCGGTTGTGGCGGCGGAAAATTTTATTTTTAGAGTTTAAGAAACAACTTTGCCTTGTTCACAGAGTGCAACACCTTAGCATGGAATAATAAACAGTAGTTAAAAACAAACGCATAAGTTAAAGTTGGATTTCATGAATACGTTTTTGAGAGAGAAAGATGTAAATTTTGTAGGTTTCAGGATCAAAATTCGACAGATTCAATGAAGAGATCGTAAAAACGCTAAAATAAAACTAACTGTAGTTTAAACAAAATTAATTATTTGTCTACTTCAAGGGTCAAGTTCTCCAAAAAAAATAAAATTAACCTGTTTGTATCGCTTAACCTTGTTTGTCAAAATAATTCTTAGGGTCATGACTAATTTGTTTTCTGGATTGTGATTGAACTCTGAATTCCAAATCACATTAGTTCAGAACTCATTGACCTCACTTCCCATTCCATTGTTCTGTCCTTGCCTTAAAAAAACATCAAGAAAAACACCAACGAAAAGTGAGTAGAACAATTACAACTTGACTGACATGAAATTCTTAGATGCATGTTTACGATTTGCAATTATATTGCTATGTATCCAAATTGTATTGCTTTTCCACGGAACTTTCCGTTTCTTGATACCCATGTAAATTCCTAGCTATTAGTAATTTTATTAATAACTCTATTAGCATTTGCATAGCGCAAACATACATAAATTTTGCAATGAATAATAAAATTAATGAGAGCTGTACGTGTCTAGCCTGGCCAGGCTGTGTAGCGTAGTGTTGTTGCTAAACAAAGTGATCAAGATGCGCAAATGGTAGTAGGTGACTTTGACTCGAGTCGAGGGTAAAGGAAAGCTTGGAATTTTTTAACCATGCGTAGCAAGCAGACAGCCAAGCAGCCAAGCACAAGTACTTCCATTTCCATTTCCACCCATCCAAAGGCAAAGGCAAAAGGCAAATAAACTGCAAAGTTTGAGACGCGAAGAGTGAATGATTCACTCACATTGCAGTCACCTTCAAATTCAACAAAAACAAAGGTCCCTCACCTTCCCGGTCGGTCGGTATGCATTGCCTTGCTTTTCCTGCCTGCTGCCTGTTTAAATCCGTTGAAGGATACAAAACATTACATTATAAGATTTGCATACAATCATTCATTATAAGTGAAGAGAATCCTTTGTCAATACAATTTCTGTCTATTTCTGAAGTCTATGTCTACGTCTACGTGGCGGTGGAAAAGCTTTTATTATTTTACATACTTTACTGCGTAGTGCTAGCCATTCGGTTTTTTGACCTTTATTGATATCGGGAAAGGAAATAAAATGAAAAGGGGTTGAAGGAACTTAATCATAATGGTAGGTAGAATGGTCGTTTTGGGGGGAATGGATCGATTTCCTTTGCCTGCGTGTGGAAATTGTTAGAATAAATCAACACTTGAAATCGGGCACTAAAGCACAACTGTCAATTTTGTCCAATTTATGTATTTGTATCAGGGTTTCATTATAAGTGAAGAGAATCCTTTGTCAATACAATTTCTGTCTATTTCTGAAGTCTATGTCTATGTCTACGTGGCGGTGGAAAAGCTTTTATTATTTTACATACTTTACTGCGTAGTGCAAGCCATTCGGTTTTTTGACCTTTATTGATATCGGGAAGGGAAATGAAATGAAAAGGGGTTGAAGGAACTTAATCATAATGATAGGTAGAATGGTCGTTTTGGGGGAATGGATCGATTTCCTTTGCCTGCGTGTGGAAATTGTTAGAATAAATCAACACTTGAAATCGGGCACTAAAGCACAACTGTCAATTTTGTCCAATTCATGTATTTGTATCAGGGTAGAGTCTCAATTCTTGTTGTAAAATTTAGGCATGATATAGATTTATCTGCTTTGGTAAATTTATTTATAAGTTGAAATGCTAACATTTTTAATCTTTGGCTAGTCAATCACGGGGTTAATGTTTCATTCAGTGTTTAATCACCTCATTTAATAAAAAAAGGGGTTAAAATGTAGTCGCAGAGTTGAATCTAGGGATTCAGAGCAAGAGCAAGTAGAGAAAAGTGGTTGGATGAATTGGAATCCTGCCCTGTCACCCATGGCATTGCATACAGCTTGATTTTGCACAGCAAAGGAAGGTTCATGTTATTTTTGTGTTATTGTAAATTCCAAAGCCAATGCTCATCTATACATGCTCCCATGCTCTTCTGTAGTTAGAGGGCAAAAACACTGACTATGCTTAATGCCTACTCCAGTGATATACTCCAGCGTGGCATGGCATGGCATGGCATGGCATGGGAATGAGAATCCAAGGCTAAAAAGGAAAGGGTTACATGGGCACAAAGCGAAAAATACTTTAGAGAAGGAGAGGACACGGACACGAGTCAAAAACCTTGGTCTTGCAGTCATTACACTCTCGAGGATAGGCGGGTGGGCCAAGCCAAACCAAATCAACTACTAACTAGAGGCGGGTTGGGTGGGTTGGCTGGTTGGCTGGCTGGATACATAGCAAAAGGATTGAATTTTCCCCTTTATCCTTGTTTTACTTTTGAATGCCACTGCCATGCATGCCACGCACTAGACCAGGGAAGCAAAAGCAAGCAACTAGGACTAGGACTGGGACTAGGACTAGGACTAGGGCTAGCACTACTGTCCCTATCACCCTACTACTACTTACATACTTACTTAGGCTGGGTGGGTTGGCTGGTTGGCTGGCTGGATACATAGCAAAAGGATTGAATTTTCCCCTTTATCCTTGTTTTACTTTTGAATGCCACTGCCATGCATGCCACGCACTAGACCAGGGAAGCGAAAGCAAGCAACTAGGACTAGGACTGGGACTAGGACTAGGACTAGGGCTAGCACTACTGTCCCTATCACCCTACTACTACTTACTTACTTACTTAGGCAGGAATAACCCACCCGGTTTTCGGCAAGGCATAGCTAACACCAGACGAGAAGGAAACGGGGGAATGATGGAAAGGAATCATGCTTTTCACTTTCAGTTTCAAGTTCAAGTTCATTCTGTCTTGTTGCTTGGCAGTGGACCTCCTCCAGCCCAATTTATATGTCCTGGTTCACATTTTAATATTATTAGTCAATTAATAATCATCACACCTGAGCAAAATAATTGGACATAAATAAACATTTGTTTAAAAAAATTCCTTGGGAAGTGTTGAGTTTTAGGAAATGACAATCAGAGTGACAGTTCTAAAAACAATCAAAGGATTTTTGAGTGAAAGTACTTTGCAGCAGCAGCAGCAATTAATGGCAAGTGCCAACGTGTTAAAAAACAAAGAAATATTCGTCAATTCGTGAAAAATTATTATGGTTTCAAATCCATCAAACGAATTTCGCCTGCCAGCTTTGCCATATAATAAAATGGGAGAATATAATCAAAATTCAAACATTGCAAACCTGTTAAAAAACAAAGAAACATTCGTCAATTCGTGAAAAATTATTATGGTTTCAAATCCATCAAACGAATTTCGCCTGCCAGCTTTGCCATATAATAAAATGGGAGAATATAATCAAAATTCAAACATTGCAAACCAAGGCTTAGGTGAGTCAAAAATTAAATTTAATTACTTTAGAAATTATTCAACACCAGAAGTAATTAAATTAAAGTAATGAAAGCACTTTCCATTTAAGAAAAAACAAAGCTCCCACAATGCAATAGTAATCGCAAATGGTTTTGAAGGGTTATGCTTATATGATTCATCTTATGGTGCATAAATTAATTATTTTATGCAATGCAATGCATTCTACTCATCTTCTCTACTGTCATTAAAGCATCGAGGGGATGCGGAAATTGGATCTGTGGGTAACCCAGCAGAGCAGCATCCCATTCAACATAGGACAGGAGCTGAGAACAAAAGGAAAATTAGATAATCAAGAAAAGGGAATGCAATGCACTCTTGTTCTATAGGCTTAAGGCAAAGGCATGCAGAGTGCGTACGTACGTACGTAGCGTAGCGTAGTAGTCTGTTGCACTTGCTGCTACTACTAGCTTAAGGCCTGCATAGGAGCTCTTGGTAAATCTTTGGAAATAGGGGGTTGCCTTGGAAACCCCCCTTTTCGGGAGTTCCAACTTTTGTCTTAAAACTCCACATTCCTTTCTCCCGTGTTTTAGGTTACTATGCAATGCCTCAACAGCCCAAGAGAAAGTACGCTCTGAACTTTCTCCCGATTTTCGGATAATGCTTTTCAGACCAAAAAAATACTTTTTCTCGTAACTCTCAAAAATGAACGACGGTCATCTCAACCCCTTCAGCTGCCTAATGCCATTGTGTGTGTCTGTGACAACAATGTGATGCAATTTTAATTATTCCAATGCAAATGCAAGTGTCGTAATTCTAATTAAGAAGGGGGGATAAAATGATTCATTTGAGTATAGAGTATGTACAGGCAAGCAAACAAGCAGACGGCAGGGAGGAAGGAGTTTATTGAACTCCTGCCTTTCCTCCGTGCATATCGTTTGTCCTTCTAACTTGTACTTTACACTAGGTAAGAGTACGTGTACGTGCTGTGTGTCCTGCGTCGACGTAAACGTAGGAAGGCAGGAGGGAAGGAGAACAAACTCCTATCTCACGTAATGTTCGGCCCAATGCACGCCGAGCCAAGCCAACGACGTAGCTGAGCGTTAGAGGTTGAAACTGAAAGCAGAGTGAAGGGCACTCGGTCGTTGCCATCAGATCCAAAAACCTCGAACCAAACCAAACCAAAGCGCATTGCATCAGCATAGCGTAGGAGACTCTCTATTTCAGTCCTACTATCGTGTCGTGGTGCATCTTATCCAAACTTACTACTACTAGCTTGGCCTATATGCTTCAACATAACGATAGCCATCCATGATAAAAACAACCAAAAGGGTGGAACCGGGTTTTTGCTCTGCCTTGTGCAGGCAAAATCGATCCCGAATTTTAGGGGGTTATGCATAGCATTGGCGTTAGTGGATGGACAAACGCTCCAAAATAATTTATTCAGAATAACAAGTATTACTTACTACGCAATGCTAATATTATGGTGGAAAACAGGTATTTGTGTCGGGAGGTTTAGCCAGCTAGCTATAGCATAAACCTAGTCGGGTTATTCCTGAGTAGAGTTGCGTGAATGTGGGACTATAAAAATGAATAATAATACCCAGGATTGGATATCTAACGAGGTTGTGAAAAACAAAATGAATGAGGTCAGTGTACTCGAAATAGGCTTATCATGCGATGCGAGTGAGCGAGAGTTCATAACACATACACAACATGGCATTTCCCCCTTTGGGCTAGGCTAGGCTAAAAAGTGTGTTGATCTCAGGAAAGGAAGGCGGCAATGAACGCGGTCGTCGGTCAGTCGCTTGGGTTCAATTGAGGATATCTTTTAACACTTTTTTAGTATAAGTTTTTTTACTATGAGCACAGGCAGGGGCTTGAGATTCATGGCATCGCATAGGCATAGGAATTCTAGCTAAGCTCTAAAACTAGTAAATAGGAAATAGGACGAAGACGAAAATATTTAATTCTAGCTAAACTGAGCTGAGCTGAGCTTTGATGACACAATTTATTTTTTATCTCATTTGAACTTTTAAAAGTCCAATGATAGATCTTGAGTTTTATTTCCGGGTCGGAGAAAAGAATTCAGATTTTACTTCCGGGTTTAAGAAAGGAAATGTAATGATGAGCACTGCTGCTCCTCTTGTTAGTATTAAATTTAAGGTACTTGCTCTCAACCAGAGTACGTAAGTAAGTTGACGCGAACGTGACATGACAAGATTATGACATAATGACCCCTTGTTATGTGTTGTATGGTTATGGTTAGTCTTAATTTATGGGAGGAACTCACATTTCAACGGGACTCGTACTACCCTAACCTGAACAGAACATGAATATAATTAGCTTCATAACATAACCATAAAACGGGACCACTCGTAAAATGTTAAATTGATACGTAGTATTTCCATACAATGCAATGCAAACGCTACGACTAGTTGAGTTCGTGTTTATTTCAAGACAGCGTAATTTTTATTTAGGTAAGGTAAGGCAAGGCAGACATCATAAAACTAGAAAATACCAGACCAGACAGAAAGGAGCCAAACGTAATACTATTTGGGTTAGAAATAATTTTCTGGTCCCAATTCCAAACTCCATTCGTGCACTACACGATTTCATTCCATTACCACTTTTCACCCTAGTACTTGGCATGGAGACACAGAAAGTTTTTGGAACCGCGACGAGAGGAAACTTGCTAATAAAACCCGTCACACGTATGCAATGCAATGCAGCCAGTCAGCTAGACGCTTCGTCCAGAAGATTGTTCCCGTCCAGAGAAAAGAGGGGGTTTCCATGGAAACACCCCTTTTGCCGTTACTTCACTTTACTACCTTTTCATTGATGTTCTCAGCAAGAAGAAACTTAAGAGTCAGACACTGCATACAGGGTGAATTGTAAAACTCAGAACTAGATTCGTCAAATTCCTAGGGAAGAACAGTTCCTAAAATAATTTTAATGAGCTAGATGTCATATGACCTGATTTGAAGTTCAAAACGAGGTCATTTGGTCTAGGAACAGTTCCAGAAATATTTAATGGGGAATTTTAAGATCCACCCTGTATAAAATTATTTTATTTTACCGTATTGTAAATGCCAGCTTGGGTGGGTGGCATCACGTATATGACCAAAAACCAGACTACTTTCTCCATTAACTTTCTTTATCCTTGTTCAAAAACCTTGTACTGTATGCATTTTGGATTGGATTCCTATCTCCTTTGCTTTTGTGAGCAAAATGAAATGGAATTTGTTTACTTTTCCTTTATCGCATCATACGTCCGTACTTACAACAATACTAATCCTAGGATTCAATGCAGTGATTTATGTATCATGTGTTAGTTTAAGTTTTAAATTCCTGAGCTTAACGTTAGCATAAAGCAAGAATGGGGACGCAAGGCAAGGCAAGGCAAGGACTTCCACATACATGGACTATAAAATAAAATGACATTAGATTGCATGAGTCGAGACAGTCAATTCATGAGGAAGGAGTTTGTTGAACTCAGCATTCATTTAGGTAGGATGTGACTCTGCTTTCTGCCATATGCTATACTGTGTTGGGTGATTACATGCTGTGGCTGTACGTAGCAACGTAAGGGAAAGAGTTCAATCCAAATACTTTAACTCATTTTTTATTAGTATAACTCTTCCCTGTATGCAGCAATAGCAATAGCCACACACATACACACACGTTGAAACAGAAAGGAGAGTGAAGGGCACTCGGTCGTTGCCTTCAGCCTGGTGTAGTCGTATGCCTTGACAAGGAAACCAAACCAAGGCATGTAGTAACATTTTTGGGCATTAGGATTCGAGTGCAGTAGTCGTAGTTGTAGTAAGGTGCGGCGGGTTTGTTCGGGGGAACCGGTTCTTCTTCGGGGGTATTGATTAATCCCATATTCAAACTATAGCATAGCCATGCCAAGTGCTCTACCGGCATGTGTCATACTCGTGCCGCCCCCGTGTCGGTTCTTGCACTACTGCCCCATGTCGGGACGGGATGGGAAATAAAATAAAAATTACCATACGAGACGCTCTATCAAATGAGTCATCTCGGAATGAATCATACTCGTGCCGCCCCCGTGTCGCTTCTTGCACTACTGCCCCATGTCGGGACGGGATGGGAAATAAAATAAAAATTACCATACGAGACGCTCTATCAAATGAGTCATCTCGGAATGAAATCATTTTCACAGAATTCCATTGGAAGTAAACAAAATCATTCTAGGAATTTAATGGCTGGACTTGGGTGAAAGCAAGGTTCCAGGTTTTGTGAGATTCTGGAAGGACAATTTAGTCCCAGAATAGGAATTTTTATGTCGAAATAAAATGACTCATAAGAATTTCCTGTTACCGCTGAGTTTGATTAAATAAATTATTTTTAAGCACTTGAGAATTGGACGTCGAAACTTGGGGAGCCCTTGGGTGAAAGTCAGAGTGAAAGTCCAAAATTCTAAAGTATAGTCCCAGCATATGTTTGAAAATCAGTTTTAATGGGAATCATGTTGAATTTTTACAGAAATATCGCACGCTTATGAAAAAAGCATCCAAATTAATTAGAAGATTTAATGATATCGATATAATTAGTATTCTTAATGCCCGGAGTGAAAGCCGGTGAAAGTCTCGCTGTTCCAAGGGTCCAATCATGGAGTACCCGTGTTGTTTAAAATCCCGTGCGCCATGACTTAACTCTAGTGAGTCAAATGAGTTGTTAATAGGATTATATAACATTTGAGTCACTCATTTAGTTTGTTTAGTCAACTCACTCAGTCATTTAAGTTAGAAACTTGAGCTGAGCAGCTGAGTGAGCATGATTGAGGGCGTTGGACCCAAAGTAGGTTTTCAGGATAACGAATCTTTTTGAGTTTGAGAGAGAGTGTTGAACTCTACAGAGCGTAATATTACCTAGGACGTACGTGAGACTACTTGCTACTCACACACAATTCCAATGCATTTGCACTAGCAGCAGTGCCTTGAACAAAGAATATATCATTAAGCAAAGCCAAGTCAACCAACCACCACGTTGTTCCCTTACCTTACCTTGCCTTGTTTGCTTTTTTTCTTGTAGTCCCTGTACTTGAATGAAGGAGAGATGAGAAGGCAATTTTTATTTCTTAAAAGGGTTTTTTTTATAATGTATTATTATGTGTGAACTGAACGAGAAGAGGTGATTGAACTCAAGCCAGGCAATTATTATGCTCTCCTACCTTCTCTCTTTGCAAAATTTTCTTTTGCATGCTGCATGCTGCATTGCATGGGCATGGGCATTGCCCTGCAATGCAAGCAAAAACATAATAAAAATGAACAGTAAGGTTGTAAAAATGTACAAATTAAATGGCAAGCTACGCTATAGTAGAAGAAGAAGAAAAAAATTTCTCCCTAACATTAACAAATTGCAAATGCAATTGCATTGTGGGCGTATAGTGCAATGAAGTAAAATCAAGTAGGTGCTAATTCCTGGTGATGATGATGAGATGACAAAAGATGAATTTTGGTGAATATTAATGCTAATTTCTGGTATTGTTTTGATTTGACATTTTAGAATTTGATGGCACAACTGTTCTTTGCCGTGTTTGTGGAGACAAGGCATCTGGATTTCATTACGGAGTTCATTCGTGTGAAGGTTGCAAGGTAAATACAAATACCACATTACATGACCACCTCTGCATGCATTTTTATAACATTTGCATTATCAAGCAAAAATCTGCGCTAATATTGACATGTAGAATTTTCCTAGTAGTATTGACAATGACGCGCGCACAGTTACATGTACTTGTACAAGTAAATAAATCCTGCCCTGTGTTGCATTTTGCGGTGGTACAACTGTGGTTCATTTTTGCGTTGCATCATTCAATTAGCATTAAAATCCCAGTTAGCTTAGCCCTATTAAACTAATGGGAAGTTAACGGGAACCTGATTTGAAATATGGGGTGCCGGTGCAATGCATTGCACTGACAAGGCCCACACATTAGTCAAAGGATTCCCGCTTAAGTCTTTTTGGCTTACGCATTCGGTCCTACTTTTTAATGCAACTCACATAACTGCACGTACGTACTTACTCATCACTCACTCACGTAACATACCGTACTTACTTTTGTTACTTGTTCTTTTATGATGATGAGAGTCACAGTTAGGTCCTTAGAAAACTACAACAATCCGCTTCCCTACTTTATCTAATACACAGCCCGTACGTCCGACTGACTCGTTCTCCTCGGGTGATGATGTAATACTTTTCCTTACAATCAGTACATGATCATTTTATTTTTCTGATGATTCATAAGGCTAGTCTGACAAGGTCTTCCGGGTTTTTATGACACAATTTATATGCTTGCATGGTCATTCTATTTTTATATCAAAATTAATCAATTTTTGTGATTATTCTTGCAGGGATTCTTCCGGCGCTCGATCCAACAAAAGATTCAATATCGCCCTTGCACCAAAAATCAACAATGCTCTATCCTACGGGTCAATCGGAACCGATGTCAGTATTGCCGGCTCAAGAAGTGCATATATGTAGGGATGAGCAGAGATTGTGAGCAACGCCTGGCTTTTCTTGACATTTGACCTTTTCTCGTACTTCCTAGATACTTATAGTAACCTCCAGTAGTCATAGGATTTAGTTGCGACCTCTCAAAATAGAGTTCTCATTTATTCAGTTTGTGTGTATTAGCATGGTGGGTATAGGGCATTATGACCATGCCATATTTGTCATATTTTTCATTGAATTGTTTTGATTTGTGTAGGAAATGTGCGCGGTGCAATATCATAGCATAGAGGCTGCGGCAGCATGAAGAAGAAAGTGTGTCAATGAACTCAAAATCGTACAGCAGCATTAGGCTTCGTCAAATTCTGCACTGCACTATACTGCACTGCACTGCGTTGACTTGACTTGACTTCTTATATCATTCGCAATAAACATTGTTTGAGGTTAACGCACACTACGTACGTACGTGCGGCCTAGCCGTCGTCGTCCTGAGTTCAACGACTCAGTACTCTCATTTTGCAAAGAGAACTCTCTTTATTTGATTCCCATGGTTGGTAGGTACAGGCTGGGTGGCATGGCATGGCAGGAGTAGGGCATCCATGCGCTTTTTGGCCATTGCTCTCTACATGTGGGAAATTGAGGTCACTGAACCGTTGAAGCATTTTCATTCACTTCACTCAACTCTCAGAGTCAGTCCTGTTAGGAGCTGTGCTGTGCTGTGTTCCCCTACAATTTGCAAATAGTCAATACAACAGAGTAGAGAGTCAGAGAGAAATTCACGTTTCACACTCAGAACAATGTGAGAGTTGAAGCTAGCTAGGTGTTTGTTTGCAGTCTACAACCCAAGTCCCGTCCTACTACGTGCATGTGAGAGAAATTTTTACCGACTGAAGAGTGAATTGTGGAAAAATTAGAAATTTCCACTTGGATTTTGGAAATATTTGTGAAAGATTCTGTGATTAAGTGAAAAATTAAACATTGATTTAATTGGGAAGGATCACAATGGTTGCAACGAGTACTTATTGTACGAGGGTCAGCACTCATCCTCATCACTATGCTGGAGGTAAAGAAGCAGGATCTGTATTAGCATTGTTTTTAGCTGGATATAATCTCCAATATTCAATGGCCATAGAACTAGCATTACTGCAAGCAAAAAAGAAAGTTTTGTTATATATAAATCTGGCACCGGGTTACAAATGTGCGAAAACATTAATAGAAGCAATATTTTAGAAGATTAGAAAAATTATTGAGTGTGAAAAAATCTGAGAATTAATTGTTTAGCCCGTATAGCCCCTTAGTATAGCCCTCTATGCACTTAGATTTTACATGGACAAGGCAATGGGAGTCCCAGGGAAAGTTGTGGATTAAACAGGGGAAAGTCCTTGGGTGAAAGTGACGCTCATCTTAAAATGTTCTGCCTACCATACCACGCCGTATTTAGAGATGAGTGCACATGTACCGTAAATAAAGGCAAAGCCAATGCCAAAGGCCAAATGTCGTCATCAACACACACATAGTGCGTGCGGGGGCGGAAGTCAAATCATCGTCAACTAACTTTGGAATTAGAATTAGATTTGCATTAGTATGTAAATTCATGCTTTGCATGCTCAACACCTCAACTCAGATCAGATGTTCTTTAAGATTTAAAGGCTAAGGCCATACATGCCAGCAAAATGAATGTGAAGGACAGGGAAATCCTCGTAAATCTTCCCGGTTTCCCATGCTATGCAAATATAAGTAGCAGAAGCATATGCATAAGGATTTTATTCATTTCATCATTTCAACACTTTTCCTCATCCATCTATTGGGAATGGCTATGGGTATATAGCGAGTGTAGTGTGAGTGATTTAATTAATTATAAAATCAGAACTTTAGACTCCAAGGTTGAACAGCACAACAGCAGAGAGTCCCATGAATGAAGGTTAAGGGGAAAAGGTTAAATATAATAAATGTTGACCTTGGTCCGTCTTACCTATGCTAATGCTATGCTGCTATGCTGGCTAAGCCGCATTAGTATCCTCAAAACTTTATTTCCTTGTTACCTTGTAAAATTACTATACATTATACTCGTGGCTTGGCTTTGGCTTTAGCATCCGTCTGCCCTTGGTTAATTTGTTGAGTATGTGATGTGTGTGGTATGTGCGTGGTGTGAGCCTCATGGTGTCATGCTTGCTATCATTTAAACTGTACTAAAGTAAAATTCATTTAGTCAGTAGGCTAAAGTTGAGAGTAGTAGCAGCAGTAGAGTCGAAAGTATTATGACTCTCGAGTAACCTTGGAAACTAAACCCAAGGTTTTTATTCATAAACTGCCTACCCTAGGCTACTACCTCCCTGTACTGTGCTGTGCTGCGTCACTTTTGCGATTGCGATTCATTTCCTCACAAATTAGTTGGCTTGTGCCAGGCAGGCATGTTAGTCTGGATGCAGTTTGTCCTAGTGAATCTTGTCCTAGTCATTCATTCCTAAATACTTCCACTGTGAACTAAGAGCTTAGCAATAGCTTAAGAAATTCTCAAAAAAGTAACTTAACGAAACGAAACGACTAGTTCAAAAAGACACACACACGTTACATATTTTTAATACAAGAAATAAAAGTGCAAATGTCCAAAGCTTAAGCTTAAGGCTGAACGTTATCACTAATACTGTCTGTGCTGGTGTATTAAATCCGAAAAGACTGATTTTTCGGATAAGACTGAAAAACACTTAAGATTATTTTGATTAATCAGGGTATTACGATTACGAGGTGTAATAAAATTAGAGAGTGCGCGTGCTGTGCTGTACTGGGCTAAAGCCGTCGTGACGTGTATCCGTACTACGCTGTAGGGAAAAGTAGTGTAAAGGTCAAGGCGGAAGTAACCTTGACGGACGCGTTTCAGTTTCAGGCAGGATGGCGGAAATGAAATCAATTCTCCGCAAGTTGCTCTCTACGCAGAGTAATAAAAAGCATAAGCATTTAATTTAAATAAAAAATACAAATTGTGATTGTGTACCCGTATATTCATTTTTTGATTTTTTTTTGTTTACAGCTGTCCGCTTCGGTCGTGTTCCAAAACGTGAGAAAGCCAAGATTTTGGCTGCGATGCAAGCATCCCACATTAATAAAACAAATGAGCTGATTTTGAATGAAGGATTGAATAATATCAATGAGCTCAAATCTGTAATCATCAATGCTCATTACTCTACATGCGATTTTACAAAAGGAAAAATTGAAAATTTGATCAAGGAACAATCCATTGCATCGCGTGAGAAATTTGAAGGCGGAGTTCGCACAGCGTCAGCAACTACGTCCTTCTTGGTAAGTGTGTAGTTTGATTTTTATTAGATCCTAGAATTGAAACCGGGAATTCGTCATAATTTTTTAGTGTAAATAAAATAACACGGAGTTGCGTGGATTCTCATGGCCAAGGTCAACCGAGTGCTAAAGTCCGGAATTACGTATGGCTCATAGGAATAGCACGCGGGACACGTCACGTCAAGCCAAGCCAAAGCCAAGGCTCTAAAATGTTAATGTTTGTTACCCACTTCAGTAATATAAAATTCATGGGATTTCCGCTGACGTGTGACTAGGAATATAGCACGCGGGACACGTCACGTCAAGCCAAGCCAAAGCCAAGGCTCTAAAATGTTAATGTTTGTTACCCACTTCAGTAATATAAAATTCATGGAATTTCCGCTGACGTATGACTTGACCTCGCAATGTCAAGGTCAAACCGCAAAACAATAAACACGTGCATAATCATGAGAATCTCACGACAGAATTAAATGCTCCAGTAGAATTTTTATATAAAATGTAAAATTCCTATTTTTGCTTGTTTTCCAGACTTGCCCACTCAATCCGATCAATTATTCCTCAGCGGATGAGGTTGATGATAATTTCTCAGATCGTTTTTCACCTGCGATTCGTGGAGTTGTGGAATTTGCAAAACTTCTCCCAGGTTTTAACACCCTGACACAAGATGATCAAATTATTCTTCTCAAAAATGGAGTTTTTGAAGTCCTCCTCCTCCGCCTGTCCAACATGTTTCTGAGCAACAATACAATGTTGTGCATCAATGGAAAAGTCGTGAATATTATCAACATTGAGGATGACGCGGCAGCAAATGGAGTAGCAGGGTCAGCAGCCAAAAATGGGGCATCTGCAAATTCCGCCAAATTCCTCATCAAGTCAATGTTTAAATTCACAACGAATTTTAATCAATGGAATTTGGATGATGACATCATCGGAGTTTTCTCCGCTATCATTCTCATGAGTTGGGATAGGTGAGACAAATTTAAAATAAAAATAAAAATGCTCATGCTTTAAACTCAGATTACTGATGGATTTTATTTCATTTTTCAGACCTGGTCTCAGAAATCCAGAATTAATCAAGAAACTTCAATCCCATTATCGGACTGTACTTCATACCCTCCTCCCGGGTGAAATCTGTAATGCCCTGGAGTCAAAAATCCCAGATCTCCGAACTCTCAACACACTCCACAGTGAAAAACTTTTGTCCTTCAAAATGGACGGGATCAAATGTGCAGGCGGGAACAAGGGGAAAGAGCAGCAGCAGCAAAACTATGCCGCCTCAGACTCTTCAGCCATGATGGAGGATGATGAAGCTTCTCGTGAAACAACTTCAACGTCCACATCAATGTCAACGGGTTCTCCACCCAGTGGCAATGGGGTCAGTAGTCAACCAATTAATATCTCAAATTCAAATCATCACGGATGTCCATATGCTGGAATGGGTGGAAGTGCATCCTCAACAACGATTTTCCCTGTGAGCCCATCCAATGATTCAGGGATTGAGTCTGGGGCTTGTTCAAGCCCTTCAAGATCTGAGGTTTCAGAGACTTTTTACAATGAAAAGAATGAGGAGTCAATGCCAGTGCTGAAGAGAGCCCTTCAGGCTCCACCTTTAGTTGATAATCAATATGTCCCAACCAATTTCTACGGTGGAAGGGATGAAGAAAATGTTCGCAGGTCTCCAGAGGCAGAGCGAAATTACATTTACAACATTGGGCATAAGAAATTCAGGTAAATATTCATACACTAACTCTGTCAAGGAATCTATTTTTATTATCATTATATGAGCATTGTCTTTAATAATTTTGAATGAATTTGCAGGAGGAGCACAATTACACCACCGAGTGACATGACAAGCAATTCCTCCAGAACTTCTACATCATCCCCACCCCAAAATCAACCATTGACTGCTACAACAGGAGCAACTATACCAAATCAGTACAACAATCAAATCAAACAAGAAACAATCACAACACCTACGTCAACCACTTCTTCAACTTATGACAACCAAACGAACCAACCTGTAAAATCCAAAGAAACTACTCCAGTACAATTATATCCACAACTTGCGTCTGCTTTGACCAGACCGCTGCAAAATTACAGCGCTAGCAGCAGCAGCCACAGTCTCAGCCACAGCCTCAGTCATCACAGCTCAGTTCATCCACATCACAGTCAGGGNAGCCTCAGTCATCACAGCTCAGTTCATCCACATCACAGTCAGGGTCAGAGTCACAGTGGGGTCAACATGGAAATGTCAACTTTGAAACAAAGTCTCCTTAAACCCACAATGAGTCCAAATACAGAAGAGACTTCAAATTACATTCATAGTCTAATCATGAGAGATGAGTTTGGCTCACCTCCTCCACCCCCAATCCGGGGAACAACGATTAGTCGAGTTGACACGTCGATGGCATCTAGATCAATGCAGCAGCAGCAGCAGCAAGATGCAAATCAAACTCCACTCAATCTATGCATCAAGGCAACTCCACCTTCAACACCAAGAAGTGGAATTGTGACATGAGTACCCCATATGGGGGAAGATGAGAGCAAAGGGCTGAGACTAGGACTGAGGGATTTTAAAACTTTTTTAACGTTTTAATTCCTCATGCATGATTTCATAGTTTTTGGTGTTTTTCTAAATGTTGTCTCGTAACGTACCTTAGCAGCATAGCGTAGAACATCGTATTGCATTACCCCTTATGGGGGTGCATTACGATTGGGTATGCGATTGTACACGCCCACCTCACTTACACATGACATGGGATAACATGAAAATGAACGGGGAGTGATTTATTTTAGTCATATTAAAAAAAAGTCCTACTTTTTCAAAGAATACTACGAAGAAAAATAGAAAAAATAGAAAAATGGTTTTTGATGAGAAAAGTTTGTTTTGGGTTGTTGTAATGAAACAAAAAAACATTTTTGATAAATTCAAGTCTAAAAAAGAAAAGAAACCCCGTGTTCAAAAAAGGGATGATGGGTCGTGATACGTCGCGGATTCTTAATGGTGTTTTTTTATTATCTGTGATCATTTTGTTAATACATTATTACACACTGAGTTACATTACATTAGGGTCAAGCAAGTCACTCGTTCGTACACATTATTATTAAGTTTTAGTTTTTAGCTACTATAGTAGTTGGTAGAAAAGTGCATTGTCAATCGTTTTTTGATTTTAGCTTTAGCGTTAGCCCCTAGCTTTAGCATTGTACGTTATGCTATGAATCAACTCTTACCTTAGAATTAATTAGCTAGTTAGTAGTTGTACTTACGTACGTACGTATTTTACTCCCAAAGTCATTTTACGTATTCTCACTACTACTTACTTTTCATATGGGGAGAAAAAGAAAAAAGTGATTTTTCATTCAGTTTTTGTATGTAGTATTAGTTTGTTGGGTGTTTTGTAATTGTGTGAGTCCTGTGCTCATGTTGTCCTTGTCGTCGTCGTCGTTTGTTAAGTAACGTCCATGGATTACACTTACAAGAATCCTGACTACAACTTACTACTACTACTACGACTACTTTATTAACTACATTACATTGTACATGTGTGCATGCTCATCATGTTCATGTTTT
>WJEZ01001374.1:0-17973 GCA_009869925.1 Thalassaphorura encarpata | reverse complement strand
AGAAGAGCCAAGATACAGGCGCTGCTATAAAATCCTTCGAAGTGTGCGCATAGGTATACACGTGCGCACGAGACGCACATTAATAATTAACAATCAAAAACATTAATGTAAATGTAAATGCAAACTAATAATTAGTTTTTTTTTTAAGTTTTAATTTTGAATGAAAAGGTGATGAAAATTAGGTGATATTGCACTGCACTGCACTGCACTACACGGGGGGCGCAAACTCTGCGCTGCGCGAGCTTGTGCAAGTGCAAGTCTCTTCCGATTCTATTCGGGTCAGGTCAGCCTATGACTGTAGTAAATGTTAAATGCTCTAAGGCCAACAACATAATATAATAATAATAATCATTTAAAAAAGAAGCCTCAATCATTGCGCGGCTCAGATTAAGGCGCGCGCGCCCTTGTAAAAATGCTTAACTCAAACTCAGTTTCTCCTTGCTTCCCTAAGTAAAATTTAAATTAGATATTCTTGCAGTAGTGTTAAATTGTAAACTCTGGAGCTTATCAGTTTAGTTCTTTCTTCGACGATGAATTTGACTGCCAGCCAGTGCCATCTATATAAAATTAATCGTCTTTGGTCTGTCACGGCCAAAACAACAAAAACAACGCCGCTCGCTGATTGAATATGTTGTCTATACATTAATTAATTAATTTTAACTAATTCACTTCACTTTCACTCGTAGTCGTAGTCGTAGCATCAGCGCACTCACGTCACGTCGTAGTACAAAATTCTCTTAAATTCAATTTCACTTCAGCAAGCACAGCAGCATTCCATTTCCATTTAATCTATTTAAGTCGAAAACCGTACGAGCGTAAAACGTAAACTGTAAGAAATTACAAGGCTAAAAAACGTCAGCCAGTGCCATCTATATAAAATTAATCGTCTTTGGTCTGTCACGGCCAAAACAACAAAAACAACGCCGCTCGCTGATTGAATATGTTGTCTATACATTCATTAATTTTAACTAATTCACTTCACTTTCACTCGTAGTCGTGTAGTCGTAGCATCAGCGCACTCACGTCACGTCGTAGTACAAAATTCTCTTGGATTCAATTTCACTTCAGCAAGCACAGCAGCATTCCATTTCCATTTAATCTATCTAAGTCGTAAACCGTATGAGCGTAAAACGTAAACTGTAAGAAATTACAAGGCTTAAAAAACGAAAAACGATGATGTTGAAGAATTAGTCATCATGACCATGAGCGATGTTGGTTGAATTAAAAGACACGATCACGATAGCCAACTTCATTTGCAGGTTTAACTGGAGGTTGTTGCAAAGGGGCAACTGGGGGTCGCCCATGACCTCCAGATCTTCTCGGCGGGGCCAAATACTCAAACATACTTTGAGTGTGATGCTGGAGCATGACAGCCAAATCACTTGGCATTGGATCCGTCCAAAAAAAGTCATGATTAAGGGCTGTATCTGCATCTATTCTCTTGGCTGGGTCAAGGGTTAGGAGTTTATCCAATAAATCACAGGCATAGGCATCTTTCACGTAGAATTTGAGTCGGTCTCTCACCTAAAGTAAATTATATTAAATTACTCACGTCAAAGGTCAAGTAATTTAACAACTGTTTACCTTTCTTTTCTGTCCCTTTGGAAGTTCTAATTTTGTGTAGAGGTCAAGGGTCTCTACAGATGGCCAAACTTCTGGAGTGATTGAGCCACAGAGTTGAGAAATGTAAGTGATTTGTTGTTGTTCTGTTGAGCCTTGCATGATTGGAGCTCTTGTCCACATTTCAGCCATGATACACCCTGCACCCCACTGAAATTTTTGTACCCACCCACTTCATCAGTATTTGTATCGTAATTGTACGTAAAATACACAAGTAAGTGGATAGGAAGAGGCTAACAACTTTTCTGCCTATAAAATTACAAGAACGAGAACTGACCATGTCAACGGCGGGGCCATAGTTCCGCTCACCCAGAAGGAGCTCGGGTGGCCGGTACCAAAGGGTCACGACCCTATAAATCAAATTAAAATTCATCAAAATTTTAGTATTTCAAAACAAATGCAGTTTTATTATTTTCTTACCTGTTCGTGTAACGATTGGGTTTGATTTTTCTGGACACTAAATGCACGGGCAAGACCAAAATCAGCCAATTTGAGAACTCCTTGCTTTGTAAGCAAAACATTGGCCGCTTTCATATCACGATGCAAAATCTAAATACATATATTCAAATTAAATTCAAATCTTACGAAAATTAGAGCCGAAAATGGTCATTATTTCCAAAAACAGTACCAAAATATTCATAAACATTTCATTACCACCGTAGTATATTAAAAAAAACTAATAAAAGTTCCTACTTAACATAAAAATGCTGAAAAATTCATAAATGCTCAAATAAAATAAAATTATTTACTCACCTTATTCGTATGAATATAGTAGAGACCATTGAGAAGCTGCTGAATGACTTTTTTGATTTCCCCAAGGGAGAACTTGACATTACAATTGGACAAAAGTCCAGCCAAGTCATGGTCGCAAAAATCAAATACAAGGTAAAATGTACTACGATAATTATTATGACCCACGGCCTTTGTCCGACAAATCTCTATCAAATTCACCACGTTCTCATGTTTCAACAATTGAAGAATTTTAATTTCACGAAGTGCTGTGATTGGAAATCCTTCCTTTTCATTCTCCATCAAAACTTTCTTGAGAGCAACAATCTTCTTGGATTTTTTGTGCTTGGCCTTGAATACCTCACTGAAAAATCAAGGGTCATAGGTCAATAGTTGTTATTCTCTTATTCTTATTAATTAAGGTTTTGAATATCTTACCCAAATGTGCCTTGACCAATTTTTGATATTTTTTCATATTTGCTCACATCATCACAGAATGGGTAATCATTCAACAATTGAAGAATTTTAATTTCACGAAGTGCTGTGATTGGAAATCCTTCCTTTTCATTCTCCATCAAAACTTTCTTGAGAGCAACAATCTTCTTGGATTTTTTATGCTTGGCCTTGAATACCTCACTGAAAAATCAAAGGTCATAGGTCAATAGTTGTTATTCCCTTATTAATTAAGATTTTGAATATCTTACCCAAATGTGCCTTGACCAATTTTTGATATTTTTTCATATTTGCTCACATCATCACAGAATGGGTAATCAAAATTCTCAATATATTTTTCTCTGTCACGAGGATTCATACTTGGAGCCGAGGAGGCCCCTTCTGACCTTTCCTTAGAGGATTTGGAAGACGGACCAGATCCATCTAATAAAACTCATCAATTAATTCATGATAATGGGTCAGAGGTCAAGTAAAGTTCTACTTACCAGAATGTGTTCTTGGGACTTTATGAGTACTGGAGGAGGATGAGCCTGAAGACGACCTGTGCACTTTATGATCTTCTGACCCATAAGTCGTGTGACTTGAGTGACCATGACCATGACCTCCATGATCTTCCCTCCTCCTCATCCTACTACCTTGATTTGGCATTTTCCTCTTGTGACCTTGACCCTGAGATGCTGATGAAGAATCTACAGGGGGACCACTCGAAGATGAGGATGGTAATTGGATTGGCATTGACATTGAAAAGTTGGTTGGGACTCCTACGACGGTTGAAGGGTCAACAAGGAAGTTTGATAAACGACCTCCGCCTAAACCACTCATCACAGAGTCTTCCAACGTCTCCCGAGAGGCACGCATCTGCATAATTAATTAATTACTCAAATTAATTAATCACAAAATCAACCATTTTTATTTTACCGTGGTGGAAGATGCAGCCATGGATGAGGGGAAGCCAAAACCAAGTGAGGGAAGGCCAGGTCGGCACTGGTTTCCTCCAGGGGATCAAACCTTTTGAAAATTACGAACGCTTTGCTTTGGAAATTCAATTAATTCGCTGATTTTTTATCAAAATTTTCCAATTCACAGTTTTGAGATTGAAATTCACGTTCACTTTGGAAATATCTAGTTTTTTCAAATCTTCCCTCTTTTCTTTGCGTCATACGGAATTCAATATACACGTTTGAATAGGCAGCGCAGAAGGTGGCGCGCTAGAACCAATGTTCAGAAATCGCAGCAGTAGAAGACAAATAAACTGGGCTCCGCGCTCCGCTTGCACTTTGCGCTGCGCACTGCGCTGCGTTTTCTTTTGTTTCATATAATTTTAACTTTTATTTTATTAGCTTAGATTAAGATTCATTCATTTTATAATTTTTGTAGTTTTAGGAGTTACTTTTTACTCGTTTTAATTTTTATTGAATTAACGGATAAAAAAGGTAAGGATTACCAATTTGTCAATGTAATTTCAACGAAAATCATGTACAATTTTATTTGAACTGTCAAAAAGGAAGGTGTTAACTTTACATAACATAGCATTACTTTGCCTCAGCCTCCTCAAAAATCACATTTCGTATTCCCAGTTCCCGCTGCTCCAAAGAGAAGGACAGAGTTGTAGCCCTTGTTGTCTTCCAGTTTAAAAAAAAGATGGCCGTTTCTTAGGCCAAGTAAAAATGCTTTTGAGGACTTTCTTCTCACGTTGGTTGCCAATAATGTCGTCGAAACTGGCGTTTTTGTAGGGTAAGTCTTGATTAAATTTTAAAACTAATTGAGGTGGATCACCTGGTCCATTCCACTCTTTAGTCAGGGACATGCTTCTTAAAAAAATTGAAGTTGGATAGAATTGAACTGTGAGCGTGAGCTGACTGATGTAGAAAAACAGAATGTTGTCTCACCCCTTGATTTGGCTCGTAATTTATAAGGGCGGGCGGAAGGACCATCAAAAATTTTTGAAGTGTGATAAAATCCAAAGTGGTGATAAGATTGTAACAAATAAACAGCATGATATTCTGATAAAGCCAAGAAAAAGAAAAGGTTCTTGATATTTTTAGGCAAAGCAAATAAAACCGAAGGGACCCTTCACTCCAAGATAACTTATCTCATCAGTCAAATCCTATATTTATCTTCAATCCTCAGGTGCATGCAAGGAAAAGGGTCAGTGTCAATGTAGTGAGTCACAGAAAGCTTAAGATTTCTTGGGAAGACTGGGAGTTATCTTATTGGTGTTATCAGGACGAATCTTATCGCCAGAATTCGAGGAACCTTAAAAATGTTTTCTTGCTATTATACTTGTTCGTTGATTTCCTAGAATAATTCGTCACACTGAATTTAAATTCACATGTCAAGTCATAATTCACATAAAAATTAATTAATTACTTCTCATGATCCGCATCAGACAAGTGTGAAGAAAATAGTAAAAATATTCTCACAATATTCAAATAATCTTGGTTATAATTTTCGTTGTTAAGCATCAAGTTTTAGTTTGCGTCATTTTCCGTATGTGTGTGAATTGGAAATTTCTCACTCAGAGTGGCCATGGATATGTATAAATGGGACAAAGCGCAATTAATTTAGTCTGTGGGAACTCGATCCTCTTTAGCAAGATATCCTTTCCAAATATATTCTAAAGTGAACAAGTTCATACTCACGCGATTTTAGTTCTGAACTGGCTGCCTCTCTGACTTCATATTCATACCAAATCGTAGTACTTGATTTTTTTAGTTTCTATTCGTCGTGTAAGCAAATGCCTGTTCAAGAATCAGTTGTCGTCTCCGAAAATGTCAACGGTAATACGGATTCTTCAAAACCCGGCACTCTGATAGGTTTATCCTTCGACCAATCATCAGCAAAAGACGTCAAATTATGTGGTATTATCCCATTTATCTTGCCACAAGGATCTTATCCAAAACCAAAGGATTCAGATGAAAAATTGAACGTTATAATTCTGGAATTAACAAAGGAATACACGGGTTTGGTGAGCCCAGAGAAAGTTAAGGAAAATGCCCTCTTAGCTGCCCATTTGAATCCAACGGATGATATTTCAACAGCCAGGATGCGCACCTTCATTTCATTCCTCATTCTCCTGCGCAGCACATTATCTGCGCATACTCTGATAGGTTTATCCTTCGACCAATCATCAGCAAAAGACGTCAAATTATGTGGCATTATCCCATTTATCTTGCCACAAGGATCTTGTCCAAAACCAAAGGATTCGGATGAAAAATTGAACGTTATAATTCTGGAATTAACAAGGGAATACACGGGCTTGGTGAGCCCAGAGAAAGTTAAGGAAAATGCTCTCTTAGCTGCCCATTTGAATCCAACGGATGATATTTCAACAGCCAGGATGCGCACCTTCATTTCATTCCTCATTCTCCTGCGCAGCACATTATCTGCGCAGGCGCAGCAGGCTGGGAAATATTCGGATACAGTTCGCCCAGCAATGGATTTTATCAACAAGGTGTTTCAAGAGGGAAACAAAGGATGTGCTGATGCGGTTGCGCAGAAATTTGTCCAATTGTGTCGCAATGCGTCCTTCGGCTCTGATTTCCATGAGAACAGCGCCCCCTTTCGTCAAGACTGGCTGAACACTTTATCCTCTCATTGTTTAAACAATTTGTCGTTGTCTAGCCCGGCCCCTGGGGATGCTTTTACAGAATTAACGACGGATTTGTTTCATTCTCATATTTCTGCTTTAAACCCATCACTGGAATTTATAGCCCTCCTTAAAGATTTGACCATTTCTGAAGAAATTCGAGCTGACATTTTATTTCAAAGGATGAAAGTTGCATTTGGAAGTGCTGGATTTGCAATGAATCAAATTCTGGGGTTGAGCAAGGCAATTCGAGAAAATGAAGGCTCTGAAATTTTATCCAAAGTCAAAGGTCAAGATATTCCTTTGCAAATTGCATTTGATGAAGCCAAGGAACACGTGATGGCTCAAATCAATGATGTCAAACTATCAGCACAAAAGGTCAGGGAATGTTATTGGGATGATGAGGATTTGACGGAATATGTCAATTGCCTTGAAAGAGCTTTAGATGGTCAACTGTATTGGTGGTACGAGACGGCCAAGAATAATAAAAATGAAACTTTTGAAATTGTCAATGTTTAAAAATTACAAGAACAAATAAAAATTCTCCACTTTGACCTGACCTCGTCACGTGTCTATCTTTTTTTCCGTAGGAGTCGCAATGATAATCAGGTCAAATGATCCATCAATCTTAATTACATTGTTGAAGGTAAATAAATAATTTTTACATTTTCCTTACCTGGTGGGAAAATTATACAAATTAATTCCACGATAAAGAAAAAATCTCACAGATTTTTTGAGCTTAGAGTTGTATGACGTGTTTTAATTTTATTCATCCAATTTCATTTGCATTTGCATTTTCATTTGGATTCCGAGGAACAGGAGGAAAAACTTGATTAGCAAAAGTTTGAGAAACGAGGAGTGGGAACACAAGAGTGGCGTCACAATAAATTTTCACAGGGGTAGATTCCTTTTTAATTTTCCCCCAAGAGACAGCTTCATCGGGACGAGCTCCTGAATCACTTCCGTCAAATTCTTGTCCAGTATTCACAAATACAGAATATTCTGCACCGTTTCTCTGAAAAAATTAATAAAAAATGATGAAAACCGGAAAAAAGACATGTTAAAATTAATTTTTTACCTCTTAACAACTTACCATTAAATTAGCATTGCAAATATGATGTTTGACTAATCCTCCACCAAGAATGATCATTCCAGAAGATTTTGCACTCATGGCCAATTTATTCAAATCTCTCAAGTCTCCCAAAATGTCAAGAACAAGTCCAGGATTACGGAATGAGTGAAAAAACATCATATCTCCAAGAGATCCATCCGTCAGAGCAGGGCTAAATACTGGAATCCCATTTTTCCATGCCCAATAATAAATTGAACTCTCATTATTAATTTTTTCTCCTAGCCGAGCAATCATTTTAGAAGGAGTCCAAATCTGTCCACCACCGACCATCTCATCCAGAATAGGGGCAATCCAATTCTCAAACTTGCAATAATTATCATTTGGCACAAGAAGATTTCCTATGCGATTCATCCCCCGGTCGCGAAGTAAAGATCCGGACAGGGCAAAATCCCCAACGGTAGTTTCACCCATGCATTTAATAAAATCTTCTTCAATTCCTCCAGCTGTTGTCACGATACAATCGATTAATTTGTGTTGAGTCAAAAATCGAAATGTTTCTCTTAGTCCGGAAGATACGAGATTTGAAGTGTAGCCTAAGAAAATTGTACATCCTTGAACTTCTCGTCCTGTGACGTCATCCAATACACCAGAATTTCTGGCTTCAATCTGAAAAATCAAAGAAATAAAAATCTGTTGAAAATTCCAAGAAATCCACAAGTACAAGTACTTACCATTTGATTAATGACATCAACAGCCAGTCCAAAATTAGTTGCTTGAAATCCTGTAGTTTTATAAGAGTCTAGGATTCCTTGGAGATCATTGCCTTTAGTTGCCCAATCATAGCCAGTCACAGGTTTATCATACCCGGGTAATGCAGTTCCCCCGGAGGATCTGAGCACAGCATCTTGAGCAATGTTGTCCATGTTAACGTCCATATCCATTGATTTTCAGTCCCAACCTCTGAATTAAATAAAATCAAAATTCAAAATAATTTTTAAAAATAATTCTTCTGAAAATTCAACTATTAAGATTAACTAATACAAAATTTCATGATTTAATTCATATTCTATCAATTTTGAGGATAATAACGTTTTTAAAGTGTTATTTTTGAGAATATTTGCGTATTTCAAAATAATTCATAAAAAATCGCAAGTGCATTTAATAAAATAACTTTAAGATGCCCCAAAGTGAAACTAGCGCAAATCAGAATTTGACGAATAAGGCGCGTCAATTCAAACCCCTGCCACATTCTCTATTGAGTTTTAACCCAGAGAGCACGGCAACGCCAAGGCTTTGCATTGCAATTGCACTGTACAGAAAAAAACTCATTCGCCAACACACGGCACGTTAAGCCATACGTACCGCACGTCAACTTTAATCCTCAACTAACGTAAGTAAGTTCTTTTAAATTTGTTCTAATTTTACAAAATCGGGTTACCTTGGGTCAGGTCAAGTGACCGCAGTTGAATTTGTCCAGAATCCAGGCAAAAACTAGGCACGTACGTAATTTTTCTTTAACACAAAAATTCCTTGTGCTTGTGCATGGGCATGGACCGGTCTGGCCTGTGCTCAAGATGGCGCCTTGCCTTCACATTTGGTTTAACCCACAAGGCATGGCAATTGCAATTCATTTCCAGGCCTAGGCCTAGGCCGTGCTGTCCAGATTTTTGGTGTTAATTAATTGTTAGAATTTAGGATATGGCTAGTTCAGAACAACAAAAATTAGTATCCACCCTTCAAACTATTCACGAAAAATTAAGAAAGGAATTTAAATGTAATAGTAAGGAAGAATGGGAGGTAGCATGGAGAAATCATACAGAAAACAAGGATTCTCTTGCCGTCTATGCATAAGGCAATGCATGAATTAGCAGATAGGATTTGGGAACCTAGAAATACTAATACAGGCATAGGGTCAGAGGTCAAATGTAGACTAGAATGGATTAGGGATAAATGTCAAATTCATTTTCGTCGGACTAGCAGACAAGGAAAATTAAAAGTTTTGGATGTGGGTAGTTGTTATAACCCATTGGTAGGTTCCAAGTTTAAAGATTTGTTTGATGTGACTGCGATTGACCTTTGCCCCGCTCCTGGGTGTGAGGATAGGGTTTTTGTTTGTGACTTTTTGGCCGTAGAATTAAATTCGGGGGTTAGCTTAGAGTTAGATGATGGGAAAATTCAATCATTGCCCAAATCAACCTTTGACCTCGTAGTTTTTTCATTTTTTCTTGAATATTTACCTGACCCAAAGCAAAGAGTACGAAGTTGCGCCAAAGCCGCAGAATTATTACGAGAAGGTGGACTCCTGTTTATTTTACGTCCCGATTCAAATTCTGCCACTGAGGGGAAAGTTCGTCAAATCCAAGAACTTAAAGTTGGATTAGGCTTCCTTGGCTTTAAACGAATTTTTTGTGAAAAATTAAAGCATTTATGGTGCACTGCTTACGAAAAATTGAGCGTGGAGGATGCTAAAGAATATTTGACCTCTCAAAGGTTTAAAACAAATTGTCGTAAAATTAACTTTGACCCTGACATGTCCGTGTCGACGGATATTTCTGTGCTATTCAAAATTCCACAAGACAAAGAAAGAGAAATACATAGGTCTAGCCCTACGTCTACCCCAGAAGGGGAAATAGTGGATGTTGAACTTTTTGATGAATTACCACAATTCGATTTTGATATTTAGGCCACGGTAATTAATATTTCTGTATATTTTTATTGATGTGAATGAGAATGATGATTTACCCACCAAGATCGTTGAGTTTGTCAATGAAAACAAATTTTTGGGAACTGACTTTTTTAAATACAATTAAGTATTCTAAAATATATAAAATAATCATAAAATAATCACAAATATTAATTGAAGCATTTTTTTTGCGTATTTTAGAACAATGACGTCCCCACAGTTGAACTGGCTCATCATTCGAAACAACAATTCATTCTTGAAAAAAGTTCGAAATGTGAAACAACCATTCAGTGTCGTAAGTTTTTCTTTCTATTAAAGTTTTTTTAAATATTATTTGAATTTATTTTGACAATTTCAATTTATTTTTCTGATTTTGTTTCCAGGAACCAAATAATTTGACAAACAAGAGTTCATTCCGCTACTCTGGCCTCGTCCAAAGGAAAACGGTTGGAATTGAAGCAACTCCAGAGAAAAAAGGATTTGTCCTTGTCACCAAGAAACGAAAGGCACAAGGGAAACCAGGGCAAGCTTATTCAAGGACCGTCATGAAATCTGCAGGTCCAAGACGATCATTGAACAAATTGAGAAATTCTTTGGCCAAGAGTGGATACCGAAAAGATTTGACTAAGGTAAGTCTCATATAAGATATTATTGACCTTTGACCTTTCAATATTTAATGATGAACACTTACCACCAAGATCGCAGAGAAATAATGACCGATTACTTTTGCTATAACTGAGAATATTAAAAATGCACCAGAATAATTCAAACTTTTTTAAATTTTGAAGTATGTTGACCTTTTGACCTTTTTTTAATTTCAGGTTGCTTTGGTCCGAGCCAGCGTTCTCCTCCGCTCTCAACGTCAAACTAAGAAAAAGAGCAAGGGAAGCAAGAAAGCTGAATAAATTTATTCGTTCTTAGCCCTAAGCCCAATCTTTTCATCTAAAATTAAATTTATTATTCTATTCAGACAACTTTATTTGTGTTTTTAAAAAAATGAATAAAATTGTTTGGGTTTGAATAAAAGAGAAAGAAATTTGAAATTGACGACGTGTTTTTTTATTTGCCTGTCGACTTTTTATATCAGCGTAGCACTTCGTATCGTATTTTGTACAGTACAATAATATTGTATATTATTTAATTTAAATTAAATATTTTAAAACTAATTTAATTTGTCTTTCCAAGAAGAAAAGTTTCTAAGTTACCTTGCTTGATTAATTTTTAGAATATTAGAATCTTATCTAATAGGTTTAATAAGAACATTAATTAAAAGTGGCACTCTTACTAAAAAAGCCACAGGCGAAATTTCCCCAGAGGGAGGTGACATTGCCATACCATTTAAATGCTGGATTAATTAAATTAAATTATTCTGTACACTCTCAAACTGTACATATCGTTTTAAGTTTGAACTGAACATACTTTCTGAACTTAATTTCGGGACTGAAACTGAACTAAAACTGTGACCTGGTCAAAGGTCAAGTTGGCAATATATTTTAAAAGTTAGATTAAAATTAAAAGAATTGCGTGCAAATGACATAACAAAGAAAATGCAAACTGTAGGGGCTAAATAAATACAAATACAAAATACAATTGTATCACTTTCATTTCTGATGCGCAGGCGCGTTGCGCACTGGCGCTTGCGCTGTGAGACTTAGAATCCTCCACGGTTCCCACCTCTCCTCATTCCTCGACCACCGCCGCGAAACCCACGACCAGGAGAGAATCCTCTTGGCCCACCCCCAGGGCTTGGACTACCCCTGAAATTTCCTCCCCCTCCTCGCCCGCGCCCTTGTAAAGGTTGAGCTAATCTTGGGTTAGGCCCCAGGGGGACAAAATTTGCATTTCCAACTGGATTAATCCCGGAGTGCCGAGGTCCACTAAATTTGTTTTGCTGCTGCTCATAAGGTGGTGTAGGATATTCATTGTTGTAACTATCTTCATTTCCATTCATCCCTGAAAAAATCAAAATATGAGGTCAGAGGTCAAATATAGTGTACGTGTAAACTTACCACTTGACCCAAGGTCATTGTAGGTTGATTTGTATCCGTATTCTGGAGAAATGCCAGATGATGGAGGTGGTGAGATTGAGCTCGTGTCAAGTCCCGTCAACATTTTCTTGTTGCTGTCACCTGGAGTGGGAGTCCCTAGTAAAGAATTTGTCCCCGTGGTCCCAACGACAGAATACCCCCGATGAGGGGAAGGGGTCGTCATTCTAGGATTTCTAGGAGAATACGCAGGGTTAGGTGACCTTGTTACAGGAGATTGATGCATTTGCCCTTGCCCATGCGCAGACCAGCCACTACCGCTTCCACCACCCATTGATTTTCCAGGGCTTTGATTTTGATTGTACGGGTGATAGCGTTGATTTTGAGAAGAATAATGGGATTGGGTGGGTCCAGGGGCGTGCCCTTGCCCCTGGGGGTCGTATTGCTCAAACGTCCCAGCATTAGCCATGACATTGACATTCGCAGCAGCAGCATTTGCACTTGCACTCTTGTGTTGACCCCAATCTTGGGGAAACTGGGCATGCGCAAGCGCCGACACTGACGCACTGGTATTTTCATAAGCCGTAGATTGGTAGCCATGATTTTGCATCTGGGCTTGTAAGTCATCATCCCCCAGGGATAATGGAGGATTTGGCCCTGGGGGCAATGGAATGGAACTCACATCAGCCGTAGGCGGAAACCCGCCAACTCCGCCCCCGTACAATTGTTGTTGTTGCATTTGCATTTGCAACTGCATGGATGGGGTTAGCTTAAAATTTGGTTTAGCGGGAATAACGGCAACGGCGGGAACCGGTGGAATTTGTTGTTGCTGTATACTTGCCATTTGTTGATAACTGTCATTTGTCCATCCAGTCCAATTCTGCTGCTGCGCAAGGGCATGCGCATGCGCTTCTTGAGAAAGTTGAGCCTCTGCCAATTGTTGCAAAGAAGAATCTGACATTCCAGACATTGTGGAAGAATAACCAGACTCTGCTGAATTCGATGCTGATGAACTGCTGACTAATGACTTGATGGCGTGATGGGTATTTGTCCAAGGCATGTCTTCTGGGGGAGGGCGATCTACTTGCCCTTGATGGGGGGAGGACTTTGGGAGTTTTATTGAGGAAAGTGATCCAACATCAAAAGGTTTGAGAGCATTCTGAACGTGAAATGTAGGAATTATTATTAGAGGCAGAGGGCGGTGGGGAAGGGGAATGCCCAGGACTTGATATTCGTTCCATTTCTGTAATGAGAAATCAAAATATAATCATAGGAATTATATTTTTTTGAGTGACCTATGATCTATGACCTACCATCAAAAGCCCTCATTTTCTCATCAACTTTTTCTTTGGTACTAAGGACACGATTTGTGAAACTTTTATAGGCCGAATTTACAATTTCAGCCTCTGAGCGAAAATTTTCGTAGTATACGATTCCAATTTCAGTGACTTCTACAATTTTTCTTCTTTTCTTCAACTTCATTCAATAATTTATTCTCAGAGCCATGCAATTGCTCAATAAATGAAGAAATCTCTTCAACTACTTCCATCCCATGCTGTCTGTCTTTGATCGAATGAATTAATCTGAGGAAAACAATAAGCAGTAATTAATTTACAAATTGGAGACACTAAGTAAAATTGGCTTGGTCTTACGTGTCCATATTCATATTAACGTATTGCTTGGTCCTAAAAGTCACACCTAAATGAGATTTGAGGCGAAATGTTTGTTTTGCTTTGGAAATTAGAGTCGCAGGTTGAAAGGAATTGACTTTAGCCGCACTCGCTGTATAAGTTTCAGGTTTTTTACTTGGTTTTTCTCCTTTTTCTTTCCCGGTAGCATTGTCTAAAAAATTAAAAAATATAATTTCATTATCATTACCACCAAAATTCATGCCTACATTATAATTATACTTACGTTTACTCAGAAGTGATAAAAGGTCAGCGACGGCATCCTTAGAGTAAATTGCTCGTTCTTCCCAAATTTTGAATATCCTTGAGATTGCGTTACTGATTGAGGATGGGGTTCGGACATGAGGGGTAGCCTTTTGAACAGCAACTGCCCATTGATTCACAACCGTAGCATCCCCCTTCCTTTTTGCATGTTGAACAATGTCATTCGCAAGGTAAAACATCGTCAAACGCTTTTCTACTGGACCTAGGGTCAAAAAGCAATAATTTTGTCAAATAATACCAAGATTAGGACCAAGAACCTTTAATTCATTATTTTTGATGACTTACTTTTCCTCAAAACCCTGAGCCATGTATCAATGATGGCCGTTGAATGTTTTTTGTAAGCTTGACACCAAATGGAAAGTCCTTGAACACTTTCCTGTGTATCCCTTAGATTCTCCAGTCTCTTTTCCAGTAAAGCAGCATCAATTCCAGCCGAAACGTCAATTTCTTCCTCAAT
This sequence comes from Thalassaphorura encarpata, assembly GCA_009869925.1. Classification (NCBI taxonomy): domain Eukaryota; kingdom Metazoa; phylum Arthropoda; class Collembola; order Poduromorpha; family Onychiuridae; genus Thalassaphorura; species Thalassaphorura encarpata. Next base: position 3,433 of record WJEZ01001374.1, on the reverse strand, counting down.
AATCGCATTGAGACCACTAGTACTACTGCTTCCACTGGAACGTCGGTTGGAACTTCTGCTCGTGTTCATATTTTATCCTTTCCCCAGGGGGTACTAGGGGAAAAACACAGTGACAGCCAAAAAAACTACCCGGTCATTTTCACTGAGACTGCACTGCAATTAATCTGAAATCCTCGTCGTCGTCCATTGCAAATAATTAATCATGATAATGCGTTGGAAATAGAAGTTCCTGGAGAATTGTCCAGAAGTCCAGATGTCTAGAAGAATTGTTTATTTGGAAAAAAATATTTTGATAATTTTTACTATTGAGTTGGCCAAAGTCTGAATTCCCCGCCTTTGGAGTTTTTCCAACGCCATGTTTGCCTAGCGGAGGGAAATGCACAAAATAAAATATTTCCCTAATGCATTTGGCCTATGTTTCAACTTTCCCCAATCCTCTCAAATAAATTCAAAAAATATTAAATTAGATTTCTTTGACGTATTTATTTAAAAGCATCATTCATTTTTGGATTACAAAATAATATTTAATGAATAACATTTGGGTGTATTGGATTGTTGTGGATATTTACAAGATGAGGATTTGATATGGATTAATTTTAAATCAGCCCTATTTTTATGCACAACCAAGATGTCTTCCACAAACACGAACTTTGGCAATTACTTCTTCTTGCATTAGATTAAAACACATGGCAATGAGGGCCATGCCTAAGAGGAGGTACACGGAACAAAAAATAAATGATAACTGCATGGCGTCTTGAAGAGCCGTTACATTCACAGAGTCTCCAGGGACCAAGTCTCCAAATCCAATTGTACTCAAGCTGAAAAAAAATATAATTTAAAATGTATATTTAAAACCAATTAATGTAAACTAAATTAAACCTACGTATATAAAACCAATGACGGTGAAGCATATAAGACGCGTATGTAAAACCAAAAAATTTGAAACCCAAAAAGGGGTTCGTAAAACCAATAATGTTGAAGCAAGCAAAGGTGGAATGTAAAACCAATAAAGTTGAAGAACATAAAAGATGTATGTAAAACAAATAAACATGAAGCATATAAAACTAACTAACCTGATGAAACAAAAATATGAGGCATTTAGAATACTCCACTCCTCCCACTTGGCAAACCAGATTCCACCACCCCAGATATATCCGACCATCAGGGCCAGACAAACGGATATAGGGACTGTAAAACCAATAAATTTGAAATCCAAAAAGGGGTTCGTGAAACCAATAAATAAGGTTGAAGCAAGCAAAGGTGGAATGTAAAACCAAAGTTGAAGAACATAAAAGATGTATGTAAAACAATTAAACAGGAAGCATATAAAACTAACTAACCTGATGAAACAAAAATATGAGGCATTTAGAATACTCCACTCCTCCCACTTGGCAAACCAGATTCCACCACCCCAGATATATCCGACCATCAAGGCTAGACAAACGGATATAGGGACGGTAACAATCTCATCTTCATTATACTCTGAGTAACTCTCTTCTGTTTGTTCTTGCCTAAAACACGTCCACCTGAACAAAGCAAAGGTCAAGGCCAAGGTTAAAGTCAGCAGCAGCTCAGGTCAAGGGTCATGTATAATATTTTCCTCACGTGCACGTACAACACCTCGCAAAAGTCCATTTGAAGCCTTTTGCCAAAATATCACCAATATTAGATAAATAGAGGAGGAATAACGGCATTCCCAGAATCCCATAAATAATCGTTACAAGTTTTCCCTCATCCGTGGTAGGGGTCACGTGTCCATAACCAATCGTCGTAATGACAGTGAGTGAGTAAAGGAATGAGCCAGAGAATCCCCATCGAACATTTCCCTCATTTTGAGACGAATTCATGGAATTTGAAGAACCTTCATCACCGTATCCTCTTTCCACGATCGCTGCTACTATTGTCAATGTGTAGTTTTTAATTTCTACTTGTGTCCGTCTTAAAAATTCTTTCTGGGTGTCAAAATCAAATTCAAATCAAATTCAAATCATATTCATTAATTTTATTATTATTAAATGAATTAATTGCCTTATCCGTTGTACTTAGTTCAGAAACAATATCACGGAGTCGACCCGCAGTCGAATTTCTCGCTTCGATGACTTGTGCCGTTATTGGATTTTTTACACTTTGTGCCTCAATCCACCTGACAAATCCATATTAATTAATTAATGTAAATAAATGTAAAAATTTTAGACTCACTGGAATAGGAAAGCTCCACCAATGATATAAGCGACGACTAAACAGCAAACGCCAATGTGAGAAAATGTAAAGGCAATAGTAATTCGAAACACATTTTTAACTTGGATCCATACTCGGCGGTTGAGCTCGAGATCACTCATCTAGCAGAAGTAAAAAAAGTTGACTGTAAAATTCAAATAATCGGACCATTATTGAGTATATTACCTGATTTTTAAATGTCTAATCAAATCCAGACTATAAATTTAAATGATTTAAATTTTGAACTTCATTCCGTTCGTCCCTTATGCTTATGCTATAGCTATAGCTAGGAGTTTTCCATTCCATTATTATGAAAAGAGGTTAGAAGAACCAAAAATAGCAGTTGGTGCTGCTAGTAGCAAAAACTAAGAACAAGAGACTGGTCTACACGCACAGTACATGTCTGTCTTGTTCCTATTCTTAGATTTCGGAAGATGAAGAAAAAGATGAGGAAGCATAAGGAAAGCATTCATTCTCATCTCTTGAGATTTGAGAATGGGACACATGCTATAGATACAGCTACGGTCTAGTCAAAATCTGGAATCTAGCTAGACTTTTCCTAGAGCGAATCCACAGATCCTTAGCCTCATCGACATCAATACTCGACATGACACTACTGGTTATTCTGTTGGGGTATCTTGAGTTTTAGCCTTAGTGAAGGATTACATTATGATAAACCAACGCCAGTAATAATACCCATACAGTACTAATTATAATAAGAATTTAAAACCAACGTTGAATTTTTTAGGGAAAATTTTCAGAAAAATACTGAGCCGAGGTAAACAGATTAATTTAAGTATTATATACCGCTTCCCTTATTATAATAGATCATGTCTCAATACCTTAGTTCTTAGCCAGAAAATTATGAAAGCTGAATTGCGCTTGATTCACTTCTAGTGAGTAACTCTAGTTTATAGTCATAATAATAATTCATGTCATAAGTGATTAAATTAAACTGAAGTATTGTGATGATCAGAAATTGGGAGTTGAGCTTGGTAGATGTGGAAAGTTTGTGAATTTAATTTACAAGCAAGTAAAAAGTAGGATTCGTCATTTTACAAAAAATGTACAAACCGAAACCGAACAAGTTTTGTATATGTGATAGCAATGAAACAAAGTTTAATAATAACGAAGCCTGTTCATCCACCTCGTCATGCGTTTGAATAGCATTGTCATGCAAACTGATTTATCGTGATGCACAGGAAAGAGATTTGTC
>WJEZ01001373.1:0-17992 GCA_009869925.1 Thalassaphorura encarpata | reverse complement strand
CTGTTTTGAGACTTGAAGATGTGGATGGAGAATTACAAATGGTAAATTTTACATAAAGATTACTTAAAACAATACAAAATTAAATATTTTTCAGGGTGGCTTAGTTGGCAGTTTGCGTATCAGTCGTGATGCCATGAAGGAAGAGCATCTTGCAACTAATGAGTCTGAGTCGGATCCTGTTCCGGACCACAATAAAGCAGACTACAGTCAGAATTCAATATTAATTTAAAACTGAAATATCCGTTACATAATTCGCGTGTTCATGATATTATTTTATTTTTAGTTGATACTAAAAGGCCGATTGCAACAGCTAGAGGAATACCCACTGGAAAAGTATCCGTTTCACCTGAAGTTTGTTTCGTGATTGACTATGAAAATGGGAAGTTTTTCAATTTTGACGAAGCCAAAATTCTGGACTATGTGGCCATAATGTTGAATGCTGTTAACAATCGCTACGCAACTGTAGCAGATCCTCAAATCACTTTTAAAGTCTCAGGGATTCATGTGCTCAAGGTGAGGCATGAGACTAGAATGAAGAAAGTTTGATTGTTTGGTTTATTTTATAATTTCAATTAGAGTAAAGCTGCTCAACCCTTCGTTGAACAAAGCAAAAACTCTGAGGGCAAAATCATAATTGAAAAATTACTTGAAGCTTTCGCATTGTGGGTCAGATCGAGTATGAAGAACAAAAACCAACACGATTTGTTTCCACTTCTCTACGGGAACCCCCCATTGGATCAGACAGTTGGACTAGCTTTCCTTGATGGAGTATGCTCAGCTGATTCTAGTCCACAAGGTGACCTTGGCACTTCGGTCAACTATGATGCTGGAGGATCCTGGCAGGGTGCATTAACAGTTGCTCATGAACTCGCCCACAAGTACAATCTCGTTGTTTATAGAGTTATGACTTAACCAATAAACAAACCGCGCATTAATCAATTACACGCTTTCAGCTTGGGTGCTCCACACGATGGTGAAAATGACCCTACTAATCCACGGAAAAACACGGATTCTTGTCCTTGGAAAGGCGGTTACATTATGAGCTACTTGGGTTATGGGACATTGAATAAGTTCACGTTTTCCCCATGTTCAACCAGTCTTATGAAAGAGTATATACAGTTGAGTATTTTTCAATTTTAACGTCTCAGTCTCATCATTTTTCTCACTGAAGATGACGCTAATAATGTATTCATAGGTCATCCGGAGGACATTGTCTTTTCACAGCAAATACTCCAAATCCACCTCCTCCAAAAAAAGGAGACATTGGAGACAGGATTACCATGGAAGAGATGTGCAAAAAGCGAGTAAATGCTACGGCGACTCTTAAGTCAAAAGATCCAAATGAACAATGCCTTCTGTTGGTTTGTCAAACGACAGAGGAAAAAAAATTCCCTGGGGGTCGAACAATGACTTCGTTTAAGTGGAGGACTTTTTCGGAACTTCCAGGGGATAATTCACCTTGTGGAACTGGTGGTGGGGTGTGTAACATAATATTTTATTTATTACTGTTATAAGTTCGACAACGAAAGTGTAAACGCTGATTTTGTTTGATCTTGGATCTAGAGATGCAAAAATGGCAAATGTGTGGTAGGATCGGGATGATGACACCTGGAACATTACGGCCAGCTCTCATTTTACTTGCTCTGACAATGTTCCGAGTATGCGGATATTATATCACACTACAATTTTCAAATTCTAAGTATGAAACACATACTGTAAATGTTATAAATTGATTAAAATGTTTAACTCACTTTAATTCGAACTTGAGTTTGCCTCATAAATAGACCTTTTTAGATCTACTGGATTAGGTTTAGTTACTAGTGAATCAATTTTTATAGTAGAAATGCTTTTTTCCCTGATTAACCTTGTTGATGCTCACGTGAAATATTTCCTAGAATGTTTTCGAAAACAGTAGACGGGAATGATAACATGTTTTCCCATGAGATTCACTTCCTGGTTGAATGAACTCAAATATAGGTCATTTACAACTTTCATGATCTAAAACTCCCTAAGCAGGTCGCTATTATTAGCGGTGATAATTTTAGCAATAATTTCCAAATCCTTCAAAATGCGACCTTTGCATCTAGCAACTATTCTCCTCTATATTTCGATTGAGATACAAGCAGTGCCTTTATCAGATTCTGAAAACAAGGAAACATCCCGAGTACAAATAAAACACATTTCTCGAAGGAAGCGAAGTGCTGGCTCTGACATTGACCATATTATCGCGTTAGAATTGGAAGCATTTGAAACAACACATAAACTCGAGCTAAGATCTCCAAGTGTGTATTTATAATTTCATTATATAATTTGAGTTAGTTCTGGTCTGTAAAAATAATTTGCAATAAATGCTCAAATCTAGAGTCCATATTTACGGAATCATTTGAGTACCACGATGTTGATGTTGATTTGGATGGAAACGTCATCCACACTGAAAGGACTCCGTCCAAACGAGAAATTCAGGCAATTGAACAAAATATTTATGTTGATCATGAAGCAAATGCGGTTCTAAGACTTGAAGATGTTGATGGAGAATTGCAAATGGTAAAATTTGCTATTCCAAAATTTCTTAATTACAAAATAGCTAAGGTTTTAAATATTTCGTAGGATGGTGTAGTTGGAACCATGAGAATTAGTCGTGACACCGAGACAGACGAGCACATAGCAACTGCTGGCGGTGGAAATTCTGGAGACCAGGACGAGGGTCATCCAGATTACTGTGAGGAAATCGCCTAACTTAGTTAGTATTTTGACTATCTAAGTGTCATTATGATATTTCAGTTGATTCAAAAAGACCAATTGCAACTCGTAGAGGAGTATCGAAAGGAGAAGCATCCGTGACCCCAGAAGTTTGCTTTGTCGTTGATTATGACAATGGAAAGTTTTTTAAATTTGCTGAAGCTAAAATTCTAGAATATGTTTCTATCATGCTCAATGCTGCTAATAACCGTTATGCTACTCTAAAGGATCCTAAAGTTGCTTTCAAATTATCCGGGATTCACGTTATTAAGGTAAAACCTCTAATTTCGGCAGCAATCTGATTACTGCGATGGCCACTTTCTCTTGCAGTGTAACATTCCAGACTTTTTAATTTAGAGCCAGGCTGCTCAACCTTTCCTTGAAAAAACCAAAAACGCACAGGGGAAAATTATAATTAATGCTTTGCTCGAAAAATATACGAAATGGGTAGCGAGTAATATCAAAAATATAAATCAACACGATTTGACTCCTCTGTTATACGGAATTGAGCCTGTGGATGCTACGGTTGGATTGGCATGGGTTAAAGGAGCTTGTGGACATAAGAAGGACAGTTCAATTGCAGCTTCTGTTTCCTTTGATGCTGGTGGATCCTGGAAAGGAGCATTAACAGTTGCTCATGAACTGGCCCATAGGTAAGTTTTTCATAATTAATACCTCATTTTAAAGTCGAAATTAATGAGGAATTTTTAGTTTGGGTGCTCCACATGATGGAGAAGCCAAATCCAAGACACAATCATGTTCTTGGGAAAGTGGCTACATAATGAGCTACAAGGGATATGGAACATTGAACAAATTTACATTTTCACCATGTTCAGCCAATCTTATGAAAGAATTTATACAGTTGAGTCCACAAATTAATTCCTATGAATTATATGACACTNCCAATCTTATGAAAGAATTTATACAGTTGAGTCCACAAATTAATTCCTATGAATTATATGACACTAAAGAATTGCAAATAAAAGGTCAACAGGGGGACATTGCCTTTCCACTACAAATAATCCAAACCCACCAGCTCGTATTAAAGGAGACATTGGAGACAGACTTACGATGAAAGAAATGTGTCAGAAAAGAATGGGAAATGATAAAGCAGCTCCTAAGTCAGATGATCCGAATGTTCAATGCCTGGAGTTGGTTTGTAAATTAGTAAAGGAAACAAAAACGCCTGAGGGTGGAACAAGAATTTCAACTAGCTGGAAGAGTTTCGGAGAACTCCCAGCGGATAATTCGCCTTGTGGAACTGGTGGTGGGGTAAGTTATGAAAAATATTGTTAAGAAATTATATCTCAGTTTGAACGTAATATTAATTTAATTTTCGATATTAGAGATGCAAAAATGGGAAATGTGTTGTGGGTTGATCGCCTCTGACTTTGCATTTCCAAGAAGAATCCCTTGTCACCACACATATCACATTTCAAAATTTTGAATATTCAAATTTAATAGATAAAACAAAAATAAAATTAATATTATAACGACAAAAATGTGTACACAGAGTCCTATTTGATACAAAATAAATTTAGCAGGCAGCAAAATAAATCACCAGATAATTCTTGGAACAATTTGGCAGTAGTAACTTGAACATATGTTTCGCAAAAATCTCAAAATTAATACTAATTCTTCTAAGGACTAAAATATCGTAAGTTGGCATCATAGAATTGTGGAATGCTAAAGCTGTTGCTGGAATTGGAAGAGGGCTGAGGCGGAGGGACCGAAGAGTTAGAATTAGGAACTAAATTTCTTTCGTTCATAGTTCGAATTTGTACGACTTGTCCAGAATGAGAATTCATAATGACTGATGTTGTTTGGGATTGCTGAGCTTGAGAAATGGCCATTCTCCATGCTTGTTGGACTGGGTCAAAAAAGCTTTGCTGTTGATGGGCTTGGGCTGCTACTGATGAGTTAGGATCTTCATCTATGTAATTTACGGCGTTCCCTGGCGAATCGCATTTGATGAGTGTTTCAGATTGCTTTGGTAAATTATCATGTTCTTGTGCAATCATAAGACTGACTGGATTTCCTCTGTCGTTCACATCAACATTGCTAGTAGAGTCTGTGTGATCTAATGCCCCAGGATCACAGTCGATTTTGAACTCTTCAGCATTTGCGAATTCTGTTTCAGTTTTACTTGGATCCGTTAATTTGGATTTTGCCTGCTGGCCACCACTCGTTCGGGATTTTGGTTTCTTCTTTGAATCAGGATCAAGATTAGGATTGGCAACTTTAAAATGTATTTTCTTATGGATTCTTAAGCTGTTGGACTGAGAGAAACATTTCTCACAGATGTTGCACTTATATGGTTTTTCTCCAGTATGCGTCCTGATGTGCATCTAAAAAACAAATACTGTTACTTAATATTCCCAAAAATCACATTTACATTCATATCGTCTTACCGTTAAATGTGGTTTTATGTTGAAAGTCTTTGGACATAAATGACAAGAATATGGTTTCTCTCCAGTATGTGTACGCTCATGACGAGATAAATCTCTTGGAATGTGAAACAATTTTCCACAGAAACGACACTGAAGCTTCTTATCTCCGGCATGGACCATCAAATGAAATTCTAAATGATGTTTTCGGCGGAATGCTTTCCCACATTCAGTACACTCAAAAGGTCTAGATCCCAAGTGAATCATTTTATGAGTACGGAGTGAGCCGGAGCCCTTGAAAATCTTGCCACACTCGTCACACTGAACAGGGAGACGATTTTTCCAATTTTCAACTTTTTCTGTGGGTGGTTTTTTTGGTCTTCCTCTCTTTGGCACTACAGTGACAATTTATATATTACGTCGAAAGTCAGGATTGTGTTTAATATTTGACTTTTAAAAGAATTTTACCTTTGATTGAATCCACCTCAACAAAAGCATGTGCAATTCCTCCTGGTTTGCGACCTCGTTTCTTAACAATCTTATCTACATCAGGTAATGATTTTTTGAGAATGAATTTTTTCTTCAGCTTTCCCACAGCTAAAAACAAATCAAACGATCCCCCTTTATGTCCAACGAGTCCAACATAGACCTTATCTAAAGCCTCCATAATTAAATTTCCTTACAATTGGAATCCTGTTCGGTTGTCTCAACGGTGAATTCTTTATAATTAATTTTCCGTCTGGATTTTCTTCTCGGTCGACTGGTTTCAGCGCCAAGCTCATTGTCATCGTCATTCTCTACCTCATATCTGTCCAGGCCCAGAACAGATTCGTCATTTTCTGAATAGAGAAATTATATCAATTCACTTCTAAACTGGATTCGAGTCGAGATCAAACTTTAGTTTTCTTTTGCCGTTATATAAATGTACCCTCTCTTTCTTCATCATCATGAAGACTTTCCAAATCAGATTCCGAGGTAAACATTGGATGACCAGCTTCTTCAGGAAGTTCTGGTTCACCATATTCTTCACTGTCTTCTCCACTATCTTCACTTGAGTCTAAACTGTCTCTTCTTTTATTGGAAGAACGTGCTTGTCCAGCAGTTTTATTTAACAATGACAAACTAGAGGAAATGTTCCAAACTTCTTCATAGTCATGAATGTGTTTAAATAGATAGGAATCCTTGTCGATCAATTGGACACCTAAAGCAATTCAAAAATAATCATGTTAAAGCGGACTATTTGACCCTTTTAAAACTCTGAATCGGAATGTCTTCATTGTTTACTCACCGAATTTTTCAAAGATCCATTCAGAAATTATGTTAATTTCAGCCAACATAATTTTTAATTCTTGTCCAAATCCATCCAACCTTCCTTTACTAATTTGAAAATCCGAGTTTAGGTCATTCACTTTTCCAGAACATTGTTCATAATTTTCTTCTAGGGAAGTAATTCTTTCCAACATTAGTGACCCTGACGGTTCTGCTGTGTTTTCAATACATCCGGTCAAAGTATCCACATCTCCCATTTTTGAAGTTCTAACTTGATACTACCCGGATATGATATTTTAACGACCGCTTTTTCTATAATTCTAATGTTGACATGTTGCAGGGAATGGAGGTAAGGATTTTTTCATTACTCCCTATAATTTTTAACTCACCGTCCGTCCATGCCAAGGAATTGATTTTTACTAAGCCCCTCCTTTTACATGCAATTTCTTCCTATGCATGCATACATTGACCATCCGGGAATTTCAACTCTACCCTGTCCGTGGTGTTTAAAATAAATCAACGGACGCTACGCTTTGGCTACTTTTATTGTTACTTTTGTTTTAATCGTCATATCCGATTTTTAAAGATAAACAAAAATGTCTTTATATCGCCAATCTACTTCCACCTCAACCCCTTTATTCGGGACTCCAAGCCAAAGTCAACAGAATTATTTTTTGTCATCGCCAACAACATCTCCGATTTCTGGACCAGGGTATTATCATCAACAACAGTCGTCACAATCAGCGTCCATGCATCATCCCTTTCATAGTACTCAACAATCATTTGGTTCATCCCAGTTCCAGCATTCGTTTGGTGGTGGTGGGGCTCAGCATCAACAATCCTTCTCAGGGATGTCTAGTGGGAGGAAATCTGGGGTATTTTTAAAACTTTTTAACATACTTCATATCAGTCAATTCAGTATGGCAATCGCAATGGTATTAGTAATATTCGTTCGATTTATTTCAGGGACTGGAGCCAATGAATACGTCCCCAATTGCCCAACCTCAATCTCCACATTACTTGCCTTCATTTCTGACTGCTGCTCCGCAAATCCACCCAAATCCTCACAGTTTGAATTTGAATATGACTGCACCACAGTCGTCGAATATTTTTGACAATACTGAAGTGAATCCGGATAGGACTGCTTCTATCCCTACTCAGAATCAACCGTCAGGTCCACCCTTGACAGGTACTAAATGTTGCAGGAAAAGATGACATGCAATGATGCCTTGATAAGTAATCGTTGTTGGTACATTAAGAATAATAAAATTGATACAATGATTATGTATGATAGGCCTCGGAGGAACAAGCGGAATAGGAAGTTCAACTGCAGCATTTGAGCAAAGTTTAGCAGCCGCTGGATCGGTAAATGCTAATCTAATGAATCAGCGTCCGACATTTCCCGCACCGGCTTCACCACTTGCAGGGAATTGGGTCACAGTTTTTGGGTTCCCTACTTCAGCTCTTACCTACGTTCTCACCAATTTCGGTGAGATTGGAGCTATTCTGGAAACGAAAGCAAATCCTGGAGCGAATTGGCTTCACATTAGATACAGTAATAAAATTGAGGCTAAGAAAGCACTTAGTCGCAATGGAACCGTACTAGGAGGAACGATGATGATCGGTGTGATTCCTTACAATGTTGAATCAGGAGACATTACTCAACACCAGAGACAGATGCCATCAACTTCTTCTGGAATGAATAAGACTTCAAGTGCCATGGATAATACAAATTTTAATATGAGCAATATTGCTGACTGCAGTATAAGTTCAAGCAGGAAAGAGAATCTAGGAACTCCAGGTACACGAGAAGTCAAGAGCCGAATTCGTCCATTAGCACCTAAGGTTGGCACGACTGGACCTCGAGCCATTTCTGTTCCCAGAGAAGAATCTGGATTTTTAGCTCAGGCTGTTGATTATTTGTTTGGGTGGTAAATTAGCAAGTACAATCCGTATAATTAGTAATATTATTACTACCACTAACCGCTAGCTCTTACCAGATCCACCTTTGCTTAATTTTTACTTTTTTACTGTTAAATTATTAATACGTCAGAATCTAAATCAGGGATCGTTAAATTAATCGAATGGAGAATTACATGTTAAATTTGATTTTTGTAAAAGGATGGTAATTTTTTCACAACAGAAAACTTTAATTTTTCAATCTGCTTGTGCAGCATTATTGAGTGATTGTGACCAAGCTTGTAATGATTTTTAAATATGCGGTTTAATCCACACTTGCATGCTAATTATTCTAGGGTTTTTTGTTGGATTGAACTGATAAATAATCTCTTGTTTCAATTGTTATCCTTGTTCTAAACTTATACAAGGGAGTAAAGTTAACTTCAGTCAAGATTTGTTGTTTGCCTGAAGAAAATAAATGCTGGTTATTGATCTTCTACAGTATGAAGTAAGTTATAAAAATATTTGGAATTTTTTATTTCAAAAGTAGCGACATCAAAATGCCTACAACGTACACATTAATACTATTTCCCAAGGACTTTGCTTTTTGTTTCCAACTTATATTAGGAGGAAATGTGAATTCATCAGGGTAGCAGAGTAGTCGTGAGATTTCTCGAGGTGTAAAAAATCTTAGACTAGAATTAGAGCCCGAACTTAGTTTTAAAATTGACCCAGTGCCTTTGACATATTGTCCATAACTTTTTGTAAAGCAACATGTTTGAGTTGAGTGTTCATTCACAATATCCATAGCTTGTTCATATTTTTCTATCACTTTGGGCTTGAGAGAATATTCTGACACGTCAGAATCTTGGAGAATGTCCGCAACGCATCTAGCGCCATTCGGATTTTGCTTCATATTTTCAATCTGGTCCTCACAGAGTTTTAGTCTCGTCGCCCTTCTGGACTTCCAAATGTCATTCTGAGCCTTGACAATATCACCATATGGAATTTGATCCAGAGATACTGAGTCTGAATTCCACATAGGAACTTCCGTCATGATGGACTGCGCTGTATCGAAACACCATGGGATATTCTTTCGCTTTCCTATCATATAATATCTGAGTCTGGAATTCGGAATATCAACTGATGTTGGCGTTAGTAGGAATTCTTGCCAATGGAATCCACACTTGACCAGAGTATCGATCAACAAATCATGAGCTTCCGACGTTTCAAATCCTTTTACATTTTCCAATAAAATGTATCGAAACTGAACTTGAGGTAGAATGCTTAGAAGATGTTGGAGAGAATCCGTACGAGGGTCTTTGACATCTAGTTTCAAACCAGCTCTATACGTTAGAATAGAAATAAAAATATTACTTATAAAAACTACAGAATTCTGGATTCAGCTAAAAGTAAGTTTAAATTGAGCTGACTGACCTGCAGAATGGCTGACAAGGTGGACTCATTGCTACCAAATCAATTTCCATTTCATTCAATTCTTCAACTGTCAAACTCTGAATATTTCTATTCATAGCACAATCATCTGGAAAATTATGAATGTAAGTTTCTAGGACGGAGAGATTGATTTCCATTGCAGCCACGATTTCAAAAGGTATGCTAGTAGCTGCAAATACATTTAAAAACACAATAATTTATAGTTTTCTGCAAAATATTTTAGCAAGCATGACATAAGATAACTGTTACTTATTAACGTACACTTCAATGCCCAGTGCATTCCGCCAATCCCACAATACAATTCCAAGACTCTGATTTTAGGCATTTTGTAAGTTAAAATTATTTATTAAATCGTGACCGCTTCTGTGACCGAAGTTGGGTTGGGATGATGTCTCGTGGTTGTTTAACATTTGCGGGTCCTGGCCTGGGCCATGCCATGGGTGTAGTTGCCTATGTTTTTGCCTTGTCCTTGGAGAGCCCGCTAATGCAGAGATTTTGTATTTTTCCATTCAAAACAGCATTTTCAGCCCATTCTCCTCTCAACACTCGACCCTGGATTACCTTACCTTGTTATTTTTGTTATTGAGTATTGAGTTGAGTGACCACGAACGAAGGACTTGACCTCTTTATCAACAACAACGCATTTTACATTCAATCAAAATCAAAACCTACGTAAGTTTTGATTTTAGCTAAACCATTTATATTTTTTGGGTATTGACTGTGAGAATATGTTTATTGATTTTCTCATTGAGTTGGTTCGTGTATATATTGCGCAATAATTTTCGCACGTGTTTTTCGCGTGTACACATTCACGTTACGTCCATTCAATCGGTCTTTGCATTTACTCCCAATTGCTCATTTATTTATTGCATTGCACTAAAGGTTAACTGACTGAATGATTGGTCAACGTAATTAACTAATTACTAAGTTAAGCAATTTTAGGATGCAAGCGCACTTAACCTAATTGTTTCTTTGATATGATTCAAAGAAGTATGATTAGAAAACCAAGGTTAGATTAGGATTCAGGAAGGAAAATAAGGAAATTATCAAACGGTCGAACCGAGTTGCTCCAGTTGGAATTCGTACGGTTTTACGTCTGTCTTAATTTTAAAACATTTGGTCGGTACAGATTTCCAAAACCCGTAATGGAATATTAAACGACATTAATTCGTTCTATTTTTCTGAATTCCAGAATCAGATTTCCTTGGGATAAACTTGGGTGTACTAAAAGTTGGATTCAAACTTATTCAAGAAATCGCTTGACAGAATTTTCAGTTGATTCCTTCCAAGAAAATTTTACTCATGGTTAAAATGGCGCTGAACTCTTCGAAGGAACTCTTCAAGTATTTTATCGGTTCTTGGGATATTAATCGCGTAGTTGGTCCGCTCGGATTTGCTCAAGGCGTCGCAAAGTTTGTCCCGAAAGACACCAACAATATTTTATTCCGTGAAGACCTCAAAGTGATTTACAATCACACCTCCAAACCGGAAAGTGCTTACAAGGAATATCTCTACATGTACAATCAAGAAAATGAGAAAATCATTAAAAAGTTTGTGGACGATCGACTGTTTTATGAACTGGAACCTGATTTCAACAATCGCAAAGCGTATGGGGAGCATCTGTGTGAATGTGACAATTATAAGGCTACGTACACATTTCTAGACGAGGACAGTTTCATTCTTAGCTACGAAGTGCGAGGGCCACAGAAGGATTACGTGATCGAGACTAAATATGAGAGAATCAAAACCGACGATGATGCTGGAATTGAAAATGGAGAAAAATCATCGTGACAAGTTACGATGAACACTGCTCCATGAATTTTGGCACTGATTTTTCGACAATTTTGTGTAATCGCATTCGCGACTTATCGCACATCCTTGATTTGACTTAATTTATATTTCAATTTTTCTCTATTAATTTAAACTGTACGAATTTTGATTTGACGATTTCACATGTGAAATTTGATAATGTTGACGATGACGAATTTCCCTTGGGATTGGACTGATTCAACTTTGACTTTTATTTTCCTGTGGTTCTTGTGTACGCCAACATTATAATATTGTACTGTAATTGTATATTTGTACGTGTACTTTACATGTTTGATTTTATTGTGTTTTTATTTCTAAATCCGACGAATTTGGAAGTTATAATAAAAACGTACCTGTCCTGATAAGACACGTGTGGCACTTGAGGTTCAAGCACTTTTATTTTTATTATTTTCATCGATCAGGGAATATAGAGCGATTAGTTCGCCCTTGTATAATTAGTATGTGCGAATTAACTCAATTAAAAAAAGGCTAGGGTTGTCACTCATAATTTTTTCATATGTTCTTGGGGGCTTGATATTCTTCTGCCAAAGTGAAATCACAAAATTAGCATCAATTCCGGAGTAATTATAAATCAAAACATTTGGCGTGAATCGATTAGTCTTGAAGTGTGGTTAGTATTTAAAATATCATACAACTTTATTTCTTGTTTTAGTTTCAGTTTGAAGCTTCCAATAATCCGGATCGCCAAAAATAACTCGTATCGAAATTGCAATGAATACAAATAAACAAATTCTAATTGTTGGAGCTGGACCCTCTGGGCTAGTAGCTGCCAAAGAAGCACTGGAAAATGGATTGGATCCAGTAATTTTGGAAAAAACTGCTGGCATTGGTGGACTATGGAATCCTAATACTGGAGGAGTTTGGCCCTCAATGAATACTAACCTGAGCAAATATACTTGCTCATTCACTGGATTTCCGTGGCCAAATGAAACTCCAATGTTTCCTTCTTCTGGAGCAATGTACGATTATTTATTGAAATATGCAGAGAATTTTGATTTGCTTCCGAGAATTCGATTTAGCAGTTCCGTCATAAATATTGATAAAATATCGGAAGGGTGGTCAGTCCAGTGGAAATGTGCCGATCGTACCCTGGAAACTGGAACTTTCCATGGAGTGTTAATCTGTACTGGAATATTTTCGGGTGCCTATATTCCAGATATTCCGGGCTTGTCAAACTTCAGAGGTCCAGTGCTTCACAGCAAAGATTATCGTGGTGGTGAATCTATGAAAGATAAAATCGTCCTAGTTGTAGGAGGAGCCATTAGCGGAGAACAAGTTGCTTCTGACCTTACTGGCCACCATGCCAAACGAGTTATTCATAATTTTAGAAAACCGTTTTGGCTCATTAACCCTTACTTGCCACAAAATTCTTCCGAAGTAAACTCACCACTTTTGCCACTGGATTTCTTGTTTTATACTAGAAAATTTTACCTCACTCAACCAACGAGTAATTTATCGTTGGATAAGCACCAGGAAATATTCAATAGAAATTTTCGTATGAATGCAATCTGCCAAGCCCAACAGTCAATTCCAGAATTGTATATTCCAGAGTCAAGCTTCTGTAACCCAATCAATGTCGCAATAACAGATCAATATTTAGATGGAGTGAAAAGTGGGATAATTCAGCCGAAACGAGGAAATATTCAGAGATTTGCAGAAAATAGTGTTATATTCGAGGAAGGAGAAGAAATTACTGGAATTGATGCTATCGTGTTTTCGACAGGATTTAAAGTAAACGTCCCATTTCTGAGTGAAGAAATTCGTCAGATCATTCAATTCGATCAAGATGACCAGTTCCAACCCATGATCCTCAACAATGCCACTGTGCATCCTGACCTCCCTGGGCTTTTCTTTGTTGGAATGTATAAAGGACCATTTTTTGCAGTAATGGAGCTCCAAGCAAGATGGGCGTGCCGAGTACTGAGTCAGAAAATATTGTTACCTTCGAGAGAGCAAATGCTCGAGGGATTGGAGAATGAATTAGACATTCGGAACTTCAAACCAAGAGGTCAATTTCCTCATCCTGATTATGTCAAATTTGCTGATGGAATTGCTGAGTTAGCAGGAAGTTTTCCAAGCCTTATCAAGTTGAAAGAACTTAAATTGCAAGATTCTTTAGCTCCGGGAATTAAAGATTTAGCAGAGTTGGAGAAAATCAGAAATGATATTTATGAAAAATTCATGACGAGTCCCGTGATTCCGGAACATTATAATTTATTTGAAAACCCTCAGAAAGTGTTAGTAGAGATTGATAAAGTTATTGCGGTTATGAATGAATTTCTGAAAAAGTAATTTTTTGACTAAAAACTTAGTTTGGTTGAATAAAATATATATTTTTAAAGCGTAGTTGCGAGCAAGTGTTAATTTAAAGTTGATTCAGCTTGGCTCTTTAAGAATATCAGCACTTGTTGCATCTGTTTCCAATACTGTAGATGGTCGCTCATTCTGAAAATTTTAAAGTTCGATTTTTTACATATATTTCAGACATTCAATACCACTAAAAATCTGAAAATATACATTAAAACCTACCAGTGATTCTAACAGAGGGTTCTCTAGAATTCTATTAAGAATGGGACTGATGAGTATTCGACGGATTTTTGTCTTCTGAGGAAACCAAATGCTGAAGATACAGCCAAATAGAATTGTCTACGCAGAGGGAAAACTTGTATTACTTTATAACATTTTTAAGAAACCTGGGTTATGTACGAAAATTACCACAGAAAATCCGATGAGCGAATACCACATGTAAGAAATTCGATAAAGATAAAAGTAATGCTGATCCACATGCCTGAATTAAAAAATTACAAATATATGAAACAAATAAACTAGATGAATTTACAGATTTGACTTACGCGTCAACAGTACTATTACTTGGCGTAGCACAATACTGATTCAACGTATCCTCAAATGCCGAGCAACCGCTGATATCCACCGATAATTTTGCAACTGCAGGCTTAGGACCACCAAATCCCATCCAAATGCCAAGTGCAATTGCAATCACAAAGGATGATACTGCTGACTTTTGACTTACAAATGGAAATGTCATGCCTAATGTAAACAGTCCGAGTAAAGGACCACCGATTATCCCAAAAACTGTTAGGCTCCCTTGTAAAATCCCTTTGAATTGGGCAGCAAGAAATGCAACTCCAATGCAAAGAAGCCCATAAGCACATGCCAGGACTTTATTTACAAATGTAGCCGTCATTGGGCTTGGTGTTTTCTTCAGCAATGGCTAAATACAGAATTGATAATTTTGTACAAATTTTTTAATATACTTATATATATTTTATTCACCAAAATATAATCTTCCCAAGTGACAGCAGCTAGTGAATTGATGGCTGAAGAAATAGTGGACAAAGAACCCGAAAGTAATCCAGAAATAAAGAGTCCTGAAAGTCCTGGCAAATGCCCAAGTGATTCCAAAACGTAAAGTGGAAGTAGCTTGGATAAAAATTTTTAATTAACACAAATGCACTCAATAATTAATCAAGATATTATTTTACCTGATCTCTTGCACATATCCTCCCTTGTGTCAATGGATCACAGTTTTTATAGTTAGCGTACATAATGAGACCGACAAATCCAGTACTGCAGCTTAAGAAAAGCATGATAGGAAAGGAAATCCACAATGCATTTTGGGAGTCTTTTAGGCTTCTGAAAATTAATAGAAAATTCGAGTGTTGACGATTGGCATTAAAAAATCGCATTTACAAGTACATACTTACCTGACTGTAAGCAGTCGTTGGACTTGGGCTTGATTAACAGCATACAAAGGTAGAAAAATGAAGAGACCACCGATCAACTGACTCCAAACTGTGTGTCTTGTAGTTGGATCCAATTCAATGCTGATTATAAATACGATTTGTTAAATTGCAAAAATATATATAAGTAGAAATCATTCATTACTAATTTACTTGAAAAATTCAATTCTTCCTCCATCTTGAGCTATAGAAATAATGTTTCCAATCCCACCGTGATCAATGCTTCCTTTAATGATGACACAGTAAATTCCAGCGAACATGAGCAGACTCTGGAAAAATGTTAGCATTTTTTAGATTATAATTACAATAAAATCAAACCTATATTTAGTTCAAAACTACCTGAAATACATCAGTGAAGAGTACGGCTTTCATTCCCCCGATAGTTGAATAAAAAGTACACACAATCCCAATAGATACTATAGCCAGTTCTTTGTTCAACCCCGTTACTGCAGAAAGTGCTAAGGCAGGGGCATAGAGGACAATGCCAGAATACAAAACCATTTGAAGAGAAAATGCTAAAGACGCTGCTAATCTTGCTACACTTCCAAATCGGTGATACAAATACTGTCCAGAATATTCAAGATAAATTTACTTTATATCCTATTTCATTTGATAATAAGAAAAATCACCTCATAGACAGATGTGGCTCTAAGGCGGTAAAATACTGGTAGATAGACATGAGTCACAATAGGTGTTCCGATTAAATACGATAAATTTACTAACATGTACTGGGTTCCATACTGGAAGCAAAATAAAAATGGGCTGCAAATTGTAAAAATACTAGCTTAGGGTTAACATCATGTCCTACTTACTGTATAATTTTCAGAGGAAACTCCCAGTACTATTAGTCATAAAACAATAGAGCAGTTAAAATCATTTTGTAGCAGAAATTACGGATGGATTTGTGACTTACGTGTAATGGCACTCATAAAGGAAGCCATGAGGCTAAATGCAACAGGAATTGCAGACATTTGTCCATTGGCTAGCAAATATTCCTAAAAATTTATCAATTTTTCATGAAAAAAATTTGCAATTATTATAGAACTACAATACCTGAATGGTTTTCTGTCTGTCTCCAGTAAACCGATAATAGACACCAATTCCAGCGGAAATAAGAAGCACAAGTCCAACCACAGTATAATCGTAAATGGACAACTCCATCTCATTTACAGGAAAACTCAATTAATTAAATACTAAAACCTGTATAAATTTTAAAGAAAGATTTTGTTCATTTTTTAAAAGATTGAAGAATATTTGCAATGTTTCTGAACGAGAAACAGAAGTGAATATGGGAATGCGATCAACTATTTTCTGTTCGTGCCGATTTCAGATTCCAAAAGTGCGAGTGTGAATTCTACTATTTGAGTGAGTTTATTTACAACTTGTTTTTAACTCCTCACGTCAGGATTAATCCCTATCAGACCAACTCAGCGTGTTAGACTAAAAGTAATGTGCATTCACCACTCACGCATAAAATGTAAACTGGATGGAGCAAAATTTAATGTACCATCACACCATATCACCACACCACAGCGAAAAATTAGATTCTAAAGTCACTATCACACTCGAATCATTCTGCTGAAGAAATGCACGCGTGAACTCCTGTATTTCTTAAGTATTCTAATTTATTGTATTAAAATAGTACGTTATGTCATTATGTAATTTTAGTCGCCAGGAAATAATCGGTGGAGCGAAGCTACTCTCGGAATGGTTCAAGCTGTAGACGTTTGACGAGAATAGTCCAGTTTTTATGACTTCTTTTTTCTGTAGTTCAGAAATAACATAACCTTGGGAGTTTATAGCACTCGCAGATTTCTACAGAAATATGTCGAACGAAAGTGACATGTGAAGATTGGAAATCAACTCCATCCAACGTCTCAGTTTCAGCGCAAAATACTAACTCATCAAAAATTACCAGTTTTTGAACTGAATGGACGAAATGGAAATTAAAAAGCGAAGGACAAATATGTAATGCTTCATAAATTAGTGTTTAATTTTTAATATCCTTTTTTAGATTACAGAAACGGAAATAATTAATTGGCCAATATTTGCTAAAAATTATGTGAGTCAACAACAAATTTTAAAATGAATTTTTGGATAAGTAAAAATTAGCCCAATATGAATAGGAGAAAATAGTCGTGTCACTTCATCTTGGAGAATCTGATGACATTTTAGATTAGCCGACTGGCCTATTCCTGCCTGGTCCACCTGTGTTTGGATCTGGTCTAGTCGGGGTCCATGGATTTGTATCGTTTCTACCTTGAAATTCTCGTCGGCTCCGCTCAACACCGTCAAGACTAGCAGGGACGTTCGCGTTTAGATCAGATTCCTGGATCGCATCAGACTGCTGGCTCTCAACAGCCGGGTTACATTTTACGTGAAGTACAGCAACTACAAAACAAAAAATCCAATATTTTAGGAATTTAAATTGTCTCAGTTATCATTGAATTGATTGAATTTACTTGTCGCGATCGTTAGAAGTGAAATAATGATGGCCCGCATTTCAGGTCCAGTTTCCAGTAAGGACAAAAGTTTTCGTTTAGATAAATTGACAGAGAAGTGGTGTACTGATAAGTCCAAGTTCAAATGATTAAAAACACTGGAGCCTAGTACGTTTACAGACTCTGATCGACTTATTTAAGTTCATTGTCC
>WJEZ01001372.1:0-17997 GCA_009869925.1 Thalassaphorura encarpata | reverse complement strand
CAGTCAAAAAATTCAGGTTCTCGTTCGATCTTGCTGTTGAGAAAGTTCTTAGTATAGACCTACGAATTCAATTGAATTTGATTTAGTCAAATAATTTTCAGAACTGGGCTTAAAATTTTGTTCTCACATGAACTATATTTGATTTTCTGTGGTCGAGACACTTCAAACTCTGGGCAAAATTCAGAGCACCTTCCTCAGTCACATTTTGATTCAAATAAATCTTCAAAACTTCCAAATCCTTGAGCTGAGGAGCCAGAACATTGAGTCCCCAATCAGTAATCTGTCATTAATAGTGTAATTAATATTTAAATTGACAAAAACATGCTTAATTTGAACATTTACTTCAAGCCCTGGATAATTATGATTCAAATCCAAACTTTTGAGGCGACTAAGCCCAGATAGACCAAAATAAATGCCAAAATCTGACAGACGAATCAAATTAAATTGCAAATCTTCCAAATCTAAATTTTTGAATTTAAAAAATAAACCCTTGTTTCAGAAAACGAAGTAATTTGGTATAAAAATATTTGAAAATAGTAATTACAAATCAGATCACTGAGCGGAAGTCCAGTCCTTTCCAAATTTAAAAATTCCAATCCTCGCTGATAATTTTCAGTTTCTTTCACAACGCTCACGAATTCCTTTTCAAAACCTGTGATTCCATTATCGGACAAATAAACGGATGTCAAAGCCAAACGTCTGAGTAGTTTCAAGTGTTGAATCACGAGTTGTAATTGTACATTTGAAAAGGAATAGCATTGAACGTCAAGTTCCGTCAAATTATGAACCATTGCGAATAATTCGCCAATATTTTCCGAAGTCTGTGAAAAATGACCTCGAAAACTTTTCAGTTTGGGCATTGGCCCAGAACATTTCAGAACTTTTTCTGCCGCTGATCTGAAAATTAGCTGACCGCCAACCAATGATTCTATTTCTCCAGAACCGTATGGAATACGAATATTTTTAAGGTTCTGCAAATTTCTCAAAGGACTCTCTTCCCCAGGAATCATCCTTACAGGCCAAAATGTCAAAGTTTCCACAGTTGAAGGAATTTCCTTCAAAACCTCAGCTTGGATCTGTGGAAGAATTTGCTTGAGTCCTATCGTCACTTTTGCTAACTTTGTTTGAGTCTTGAACAATTTTTTAATATTGTGTACAGCAATCGCACTAAATTGAGGAGGAAGATTATGCTGATCCCCAAACCCTTGAGCAGGGGGCAATCTCAAATCTTCATTTCTCATTGGGACGTTGCAACAATTTAGGTTGAGTGTTTTGAGTTGAACTTTGCTCTCAATAATTGCTGGAACTAGCGCTGTAAATAATTGGATATGCAAATCACTAAGACTTCGAACAAAAGAACAACTAATTTTTTCCAAAGTCATGGCATTCGTGTGCACTGCTTCAATTAATTGTCTTATGGTTTGGGTTTAGATTCTCAGTATCAGCTATGAATTCTAGATTTTGTTCATTTTCAATTTCAAACATATTTTCAATGTCATCAATTTCCATCGGAATAGGCTCTTCATCTATCACGATTTCAGGTATATTGGCCATAACTTCGTCATTTTCATCTTCGTCAGAATTATCTTCATTTTCATCAAGATTTTCTTCATCTTCGTCAAAATTATCTTCATTTTCATCAAGAATTTCTTCATTTTCATCAATATTTTCTTCGTTTTCATCAGGATTATCGTCATTTGCATTTTCATCTTCATCTTCATCAGAATCTTCTTCTTCTTCTTCTTCTTCTTCTTCTTCTTCTTCTTCTTCCTCTTCTTCATCTTCATCAACCATGTCAACCAAAAATGCAGGAAAATGATTGAACCCAAATAGAAATCCTGCAAATTCCTGGTCCAATTGAGGTTCTGGCCCATCTTCTTCATCATTTTCATTATTGATTGGATTAATATTCACTTGTNTTCATCAGAATCTTCTTCTTCTTCTTCTTCGTCTTCATCAACCAAAAATTCAGGAAAATGATTGAACCCAAATAGAAATCCTGCAAATTCCTGGTCCAATTGAGGTTCTGGCCCATCTTCTTCATCATTTTCATTATTGATTGGATTAATATTCATCTGTCTGTCATCATCGTCATCGTCATCAGATGATGGCGAAAATTGATAAAAATCTTCCTCGATTGTTTGATGAGGTTGCAAATTCATAAGAATCGAATATCGACTCAATTCCTTCACAGTGATTGAAACCAAGGATTTGAGATGAGGAAAAAGTTTTTCAACCAAAAATCCAATGTCTCGTTCAGACATAGCTATAGAAATTTTACGAATATTCAGACAATTAATTTCCATTTTGTCCGCATCCGAAGTGTTTTCAAAAATAGCGTTTTCCAAATGACAAAAACTAAAACGAAGATTGTGTAGGGATGAAAGACCAAAAATTTGATGGAGGCATTTTCTGCTAATGACACAATCTGAGGCATGGAGCGTAGTCACATTGCTAAGGACTTGGGCAGGGACGTGCCGGAGTTGTTTTCCCATTTGAAGACATCCAGAAAAATGGAGTGAAGGCCAGACGCTCTTAGTGAACAAAAGCGGCTGAACTGAATTAAAACTTTTGTCGATGACATATGCCGTCGAAGATAATAGAGTCTGTGACGCACTGATAATTTCTTTCCAAGCTTCACAAACTCCACGACAAGCTCTTAGATTTGGCTTATTCAGCAATTGAAAAATGTTGGAGATAATAGGACGCTGCAAGTTCAAGCAAATGTCATTATGACATACTTAACGTACATGAGTAAATATTTAATTATCGAATCCATCTAAAGAAAACAAATCAAAACCCAATTTCAGTCAGCAGGTAAGGTACGTACGGGTAAGGAATTGATTGGAGCTTCTTCAAATTCCATGTTTAGCACGATAATCAAATTTTGACTTTGTTAGAATTTTGATATATGACAGAAATGGTCAGGACTAAACCAGACTATTGAATTTGGAGAATAAGTTCTCCCGAGTTTGAAATTTTAATACGTAAAATTATGTAATTGATGGATTTTAAAAGAAATTTATGATTTGACACAGTCAAGTTGAGAAAATTTAAATAAATTTTATTTTAGAGTAATTATAATCAACAATTTGTTCAAAAATTTGTTACCATATTACTAAACACTGCACTTCAATCTGAAGTAAGACTTTCAATACAATTCAACTCAAATTCAATCAAGTAAACAGTGGCCCGTATCCTCATAAGTTCAATCACAATAAAATGAGAAATATACTTCAATCTCTTATCGATTTTTCTGGTAGATTTACTTTGCTTCATTTTTATGAGAATAAAGTAAGTCCTACATACACGTTCGCACGCTCCAGGGCTTAGAACGAATCCGGAAGAAACATGGTGCAAGACTAATTTGAAGATCCTTTAAAATAAGCCTAGCCAGATTACTACGTGTACAAAAACAATTTGTGCAGCATTCCTAGCATACCCAGTTTTCCCTTCAATTAGACTCAATTACAAGTATTTCAGAGAAATCGACGAACTTTGGTTTGAAAATTCTGCATTGCTAGAGGAAAAAACAGAAAGCAAAGCTTTCCAATTGACTCTAGCCCAGTTTACATAATTAAATTGACGATGAATATTCAGGAAAGCTGTAAACACAAACTCGGGCTTTGCTTTGTATTGAGAGATCTGCTTTAAACTTCTGGAAATGGCACATCATTCCATTGTAATTCAATTCCTAGTTTTTTTAGCAAGCAAGCAAGGAGCATCAGCATCAGCAGCTTAAGTAGGATTGGCTTGGCTTGGTTGGATGACATTGGGATGGGAAGACAGGTTGTGCCGTGCCGTGCCTTGCGATTCCGTATTGCGAAATCGATCGAGGAAACCGCGAGTGTGTAGAGAGAGATACGAGCGTAGCGTACTACGAGTTGTATTTGTAAGTTGTTCAAGTCTGAGTCTGAATCTGAGAAGAACTGAACTCATCCGACCAAGCATCTCTCTATCCTCACTCTTACTTTTATTTTGCCCTGGCTCCTAGCCCTAGTCAATTCTTTTCGCTCCTCCTGCATACTACGTGCAACGTGTTTACAATTTTGTCATTCGATACACTGTGAGACGCAAGAAAAATTATACGCAGACCAGATTTCAATATCCGGGGTATGTGATACATCTTTTTATCTTTAGCATTTTTATTCATTTATGAAAATAGCGTCATCAGCTAAGCTAGACTTAATAAAGCTGAGCTGTCAAATAAATGCATTTATGCCAACGGAGCAAGACAAAGCAAAAAATTATCTTTTAAGAATTACTGAGAATTGAGGAACAGTAGAAAAATAAATTGCAAATATTTTCATGCAGAGATGAAGATTTATAAACTTGTATTCCAGCTTGCAAGTATTTTTAATGTAGAAATAAACAAGAAATTCTATCAGTTAGCATGGTCCAGTTCGTAGATCAGAATATATAGATAAATATTAAAACCCACGTTATGTAGTAAGAGTGAGGATTAATCACTGCATCCTGCAATGCCATTCTTATACATTCTGTCGTGTAATCCAAAGATACAGGAGCAAAAGTAGGTCAAATCCAAATGCATTGCCAAGCCATAATAGAAGAGAGACAGCTTAAACACTTGTTGTAGTAGCCTTTGTCTTCTGAGGTCAACTTTGACGCACTTGTGTGTTGCTGCTGCTATTTCTCAAGTGCCTCTTTAAAGTTGAACAAACATAATACTTGTTCATAATACTAGTATCTATCTTATTATGACCATGGTCATGGTCAGACATCGCCCTTTCCTTGTAAATTGGTATGCTAGGGGTCACATGAAACAAAATTATGTAATTATAGGCTAGGCTGCTTCATGCATGCAAGCCACTTACTTATGCCTGTTAATTAAAAATTGAGGATGAAATTTTTCACTTTTTCCTCCTGTGTTGCAAGCATGGCATAATTTCCAGAAGTATACCGGAAGGAAGGAATGAAAGTATAGCTATAGCCTAACCTATTTCCTGGCCTAGCGCCCTTGTTATAAATATTAGGTCAAATTTTCTTTTTCCGTCTTTGTTCAAAAATTATTGATATTAGTGGCCTTAATTCTATTTCGTGATTTATTTAGGAAAAACTGAATTAAGCTCAGGCTAGTGGATGACTATGTGCAATTTTTCCACAATTCCATGAGGAAAACGTGAGTCTGGACTTTGGTTTGGAATTAGACTTGCTTTGCTGGGGATCAAAATAAATTGATAATGCATTGGACTAGCCGAATCTGTTCTCTTCAATCAATGTCGGTGACTCAACTCCTAGTTTTCCTAACCCTCACGTCCTGGTGTTCCATTAGGGTTACAACGGGTAAGAAAATAAATTCCTTTTTGCTATTGTTATTTGATTTGAAACTGAATTAATGGGATTAGTCCTTAAATAAATGCAATTTACTGTTGTCTTTCCATAGTTGGATTACTATAACTTTCCCTGCGCAAGCAAATGCAAATTTATGTAATAATTTTGGCTTTTAGGGTTGCGACCTCAATCCAATTTTGGTTACGAGCACTAAAATTCGGTTAGCCATATAGTCCATTAGTAGCAAGCAGTTTGTTGCATGTTTGAGAAGAGTAGGGAAATCCGATCCTGATGACCGAATTTCATGTACGTACGTACGTACGTATCTTCTTTTAGAGTGTTGGGAAATAAAGGAGACAGACGTCCGTGCATTATTAATCAGTTCTAATGGAACTCTCATTGGTTTTGGTAATGGGGAAATTGAATAGAATGCTTCGTATCGGATTTAGTACAAAATCAATAACAAGTTGTAATGATGATCTAAAATATCTGGAAATTAACCTGCTTACTTAGAACAGTCTAAATTGGAAAGTCACCTTTTCTTGTAGTAAGTTTGACGAGTTAAATTTTTTTTATTCCAAGCGGAATGAACCTAAAGAAACGTCAGAGCTCCAAAATTAGTTTAATCAACTCAAGTTTCATCATTTTACTGAGGCATATCACATATGGCTCAGGCTTGGAGTTCCCACGATAAATTTGAAGGAGAAAAACTAAAATATGAGACTTGAATCTTGAGAAACTCAATTTACTTCCTCATCTCACGACTCGCTTTCGCATCCTGGCCAAGCCAGGAAGAGTTGAACTTGTCCTAACCTTTTGAGCGTTCGTGATATTGAATCAGACAGAACCCAAGACATTCTATTTCATTTTATTTTTGCGCACATCATCGGGATTGGAAGGTCGCTGGCAGGCAGGATGTTCCTTCCACCAGTTATTTCATTTGATGTCGTTTCCTTCTTATCCAACTAAATTGGCTCAATTCGATTCTTCACTTTTTTTGGCACATCCGCGCGACAGGAGAAAATAAAGATTACAGGATTTTCGTGTATGGCATACCCTTCCATGAGCTAAAAAATGAGAATGGCTTAAATAACAAATGAAAAACAAATATTATAATTTTTCAGGTCTGCAATGCTTTGAGTGCCTTTCCCTTGAATGTGACTCTCAAGTAATTTGTGAGTCAATCAAAATCTGGATGAATAGAACTCTGGTCCCAAAACGTCAATACATTGAATTCAATCCAAACAGCAATTGTCCAGATAGCAGCATCCCAATCAATTCTACAGAATGGACCAGTTTGAGCGCAGAATGCCCCAAAAGTGATTCTGTTTGTTTGGAAGCTCCTATAGAAGCTGAAACGGATTTCAATGGGTTGAAGGATTCGCTACAACTTGAGAATCATACAAAAATGAAAAGTACGGGCATTCTTCGTGGCTGTGCAAGTCGTCGTTTCCTTCACCAACAACCAGATGCGACAATTGAGGTCAAAGTTGACACAGTCAATGACACCCTTCCTACTGCCAAAGAAGCTGTTTTGTCTCAAAAATTAAATGCAGACAAATTCGTTATACATTTCATTCATTCACATCATATTTTTATTGATCAAGGGACACAAGAGAGTTTCAAGTGCTATGAAGATAATTGTAATCATTCCAAAAGACCCAAGAAAAATTCTGCTGGGAAATCCAAACAAGTTGAAAAATTTGCCATTGCTTTAGTTGGGATGACTTTAATGTACGCAATGTAATTCCATTCCATTTCAATTCCAACCAATTCAGTGTGCCATTGTTGAATTTACAGGGATAATTAACAAATTAGTATTATGATGAATAGTCACACACTATAGAAATTATTTTAACTTAAAATATTTAAAAAATACACATCATCTGTTCGATTAATGAAGAATGGAAGACTGAATGTTAATTCCGAGTGGAAAGAATCTATGCAAAAAATTTGTCAAATAAGTAACTAAAAAATATCAAGCATAATTTAAATCCTACAAGTTAAATTTACGAAGCAGTCACTATATGTAAAGAATTTTATTTTAGTTAACTCTGTTGTTTTGTAGAAATGCGTTTGCACTCGCACCGTGTACTGCTTGTTGAATTTTAAGTGAATAAAATAAGTTCAACTACTACTACTGTAAATCATGAGTTCAAAGATTATTTGATTTAGAAATATTTTTATTATACAGGACAGGATAGGGCTGGAAGCTTATACCCTAGCCCTAACCCTAAATTGACCTACTTTGGTCTACTTTCCACCAAAACACAGGCGACAGTGTCATACCTATGTTTCTACCCTTGTTTATCACAGCTAAAATGAATAACAACCCAAAGCTATTGACGCACCTATTAATTTTCGGACTCAGCCTATAGGAAGCAGTTTTATTGCTCAGCAACTTTTATTTTGCCTTCATTGCTTGGATATTTTACAAGTAGTATCAAGTTCTTCAAGACTCATGGAATAAATTCAAGTTCTGGTCTTTGTTCATTACAATAAAAAAAAACTGAACCTATTGCACGCAGAAAAACTGGAAAGTTGAACACCACCTGTTCTCACGTAACCCCGCGTGCGTGCATAGCGCAGCCTAGCTTAGCGCCCAAGCCTATGCTTATATAGCATTGCAAAATTAAATAGCATAACATCTGCTAAATTGATTCGTTAGCTAAAGTCACACGCGGTAATGAAATAGAGTGCGTGTAAGGAAATTACGAAAGAGTTGGATTCGCATACGCACAGCATCGTTACATACACACAGACTTTATATTTGTGTGCAGTAGGTAAACAATAATATTCATCGGGGCGGGATAGTTCATCAAGAACAAAGGTATGTGAATGTTAATCATATATTTGTATTGATAATTTGCCAAGTCAAAAATCATAAACAAGAATCATAATGGGAAAAATGTCTTGAAATTTAGCTGACGACATGTGTTTTTTCTAAGATGAGACTTCGTTGCACAAATTATATTTGTGCGTTGAGTTGAATTTTCTTTTCTCACGCATTTGACAAATTTCTGACTTTGCAAACGTGATAAAGGAATAGGCCTCGCTGCATCTGGTGTCTATGAATTAATTAATAAATCGCAAAATCAGTTTCCTGTCATTACTAAATGGTTTTTGCACAAATTATATCTGTGCGTTGAGTTGAATTTTCTTTTCTCACGCATTTGACAAATTTCTGACTTTGCAAACGTGATAAAGGAATAGGCCTCGCTGCATCTGGTGTCTATTAATATTTAATAAATCGCAAAATCAGTTTCCTGTCATTACTAAATGGTTTAGTTTATTCAACACTTTCTTTATTGAATAAAGGCAAAAATATTATAAACAGATCCAGTCTTTTGTAAACATTTTTTTTGGAATTTGGTCGATAAAAAATAATTTCGAGACTAATTTCTCTGAATCAACTGTTGATTTATAAATCTTACTGATAAACATAAACTTTGCGGAGGATTTTCCTTTCCCAGTATTGAAGACAGAAGATACACACACAGCAAATACCCTTGGTAGTTTAACTTGGCAAGAAATAGAAAAATTGTTTATTAGTGTTACTTTAAAAGCCCGTTAACGATAGTCATTAGCCACTTGGAGGTTTTACTCTCTTTATGCAAACGGAGCTTCTTTATCTTATTATTATTGAAACTCTTTAGTAAGTTGTTAGTCCTTCTTGCGGTTGCGGTTCAACAATGTGGTTTTTTGGACTACATTAGAGTGATAGGCAATTAATTTTAAAATCATTCGTAAATTCATAACGGAGAAATATTATTTATATTTAATTTAAACTTGTTTAAAGGTTATTGCTGGTAAAAGTCAGCTATTTGTTAAAATCCTTAGTAATTTCTACCCAAGGCAAGGCGAGGGTCAGAAGAACCATAAATAGATCAAGACCCGAAGGGTTGGAACAAATGGTCCACAAACCCGTTTGTTATTTTCTCCGGAGCACCATTTACCACCATAAATGGGTGGCACTAGTCTTGTGTTAATCCCCTTCTCAACTTTGTTCTCATNACCACCATAGATGGGTGGCACTAGTCGTGCGTTAATCCCCTTCTCAACTTTGTTCTCATCTCATTGTTCCCTCAGTCCTCCTTCGTGTGTTGAGTGAGGGTGGCAAAAGTGCAGTGCTCGTCTTCGTTAACACATCCAAAAATTTTGAATTTCTATTTCAGTTTCGTCAACAAAAAAAAAGAAAAAAGACCCATCGTAATTCGTCGAAGAGGCTACTCATTGTGGAACTCAAGGATAATAAATGTCTGGTGAGTATTTTGCTTTTGATATTCTTAAAACTTTTAAATAAAAAGATTCTCAGTCTTGGGTGACGGACACAGAGCTTGCGTATTGTGACTTCAGTCGATTTGTCCCTTACCTTGCACAATATCGATTAATCAGAATCTTTGACAAATCATGAATTTAGTAACAATTACATTTAGTTTAACCAACTATATGGAAATCGCCGACAAATTTCGAATTCTTGGAACAACATGACTTTGTTATTATATTTTCAGAATTTATAATGTATAAGTCCAACAGCCAACACGAGGATAAATTTTCCTGCAAAACTTTTTGTAATAAATTATAATTTGAGTTTAAAAAAATTCAATAAGTGGTATAGAATCATAGGGTATCTCCGTACGACAGAAAAAATGAAAATGTATCGCCAATAATATAATTCAGCAAAAATTGCTGCGATGCTATAATTTCGTAAAGCTCGGAGCAATATTACTACAATTGACTTATTCAGAGAGAATATGTGTCGCATGAGCCAATAAACACTAGTCATGTCGTGACTCACGAGTACGACACAGTTCCTAGTCATCCACGGCTGTGTTTTGTCCTATTCACACTCTCCTTCTATCCCTTGCCTTTCCTTTCTAGAAATCAGCCTTTGCTAATGCTGAACAGATGTTCATGCCCCGACTGGACTCATATATTTCACTTCATTTTCTCCGAAAAGGGTAAAATGTAAAAATATCCTCAGTATTTACAGTCGCCAAGCTAAAATGTTCAATTTAACGTCCACGCACTCTGTACATTAACTTTCCTTAGAAAAATCATTGATATAACAAGAGGGTTTCAATAAAATATGTCATATGTTCTAAATATTTCTGACAATCAAGATTTTTGTATCAATATTTATTCAGGAATGCAAGGTCGTGGCCGTGGCGGTGGCCGTGGGCAAGGTCCAAATAATAATGGCAATGGGGTTGGGCGTGGAGGGTCAAATGGAAACGGTGGTGGTGGTAGAGGTGGTCCACCTCCTGGAGTCTGGGCTCAACGTGCAGGTGGAGGGGGTAGTGGTGGTTGGCCTACCCCAGGGGGAAATGGACCTCCTCCAAATACCAATGCTAATGGCAACGGCAATGCTAATGGTGGCAATGTCTGGGGAAATAGAGGAGGGGGAACGGCGTCGGCCCCTCGTCCTGCAGGTGGAGGTGGTAGTGGTGGTTGGCCTACCCCAGGGGGAAATGGACCTCCTCCAAATACCAATGCCAATGGCAACGCCAATGCTAATGGTGGCAATGTCTGGGGAAATAGAGGAGGGGGAATGGCGGCGGCCCCTCGTCCACAAATTCCAGGAAATGGCCAACCACAAAAAGTATCAGCACAGCCAGCAGCAAATGAGAATGGCAATGGCCAACCCCCCAGGGTTCAACCCGCTGGGCCAAACGGTAATGGAGACGGTATAGGGGCACGAAGAGGTCAAAGGGCTGAACGAAAAAGATGCATTGCCCCTCCAGAAGACCAGGAGTCCCAGGGGTCAACCCGCTGGGCCAAACGGTAATGGAGACGGTATAGGGGCACGAAGAGGTCAAAGGGCTGAACGAAAAAGATGCATTGCCCCTCCAGAAGACCAGGAGCCCAAGAATTCAAGAGACGATGTTGTACGAACCATTGCGCAAGGAAATAGTAAAAAAGGTTCAAGTGGAACACCCGTGGCCTTGGTTGCAAATTATTTCAAGCTCATCAAACGCACTGATTGGCATTTGTATCAGTACAGAGTAGATTTCAAGCCTGATGATCTGACCACAAAATTGAGAAAACAATTGTTCAGAGTTCATGCTGCTACAATTGGAGAACATTTGTTTGATGGCTACTGCTTGTACTCATCTCGGATTCTCAAGCCAGATGTATGCAAAAATATCCCAATTATAAAATTTTCATTCTAATTTATTTATTTTTTTAAAATTTAGCCCTTGATTTTATTTTCTCAATTGGAACACAATGGATCCCATGTTGAATTGAGCGTCCGAATGGTTGCTGAAATTGCACCCGTGGATCCAACAATGTTGCATTTTTTCAACATCATTATTCGAAAATGTCTTCAAGGGCTTAAACTTGAAGAAATCGGACGAAATTTCTTTGACCCAAGTGCCAAAAAGGTTGTGGACAACTTGAAATTAGAATTTTGGCCAGGATACATTACGTCAATGCGTCAATGTGAAAATGACGTTTTGCTCCTTGTGGAAATCAAACACAAATTGGTTCGGACTGAAAGTGTTATGATCACGATTGAAAATATTATGGCGGATTATCGTAATAGCCGACGTGAGGTAAGAAGAAAATTACAAAAATATTTAATTATTTAATGAATAATTAATTAATTAATTTTCCAGGAAATCGAACGTCGAGTCCGAGACGAAGTTGAAGGAACAGTCGTCCTCACAAATTACAATAACAAAACATACAAAATCTCCGACGTAAATTTTTCCATGACCCCAATGAGCACTTTTGACCTGAAGGGTACACAGATCAGTTTTATGGATTTTTATGAGAAACGCTATGGGATTAAAATCAGGAATAAAAATCAGCCACTGCTATGTGCCCTTCCCACCAAACGGGACATGCATCGTGGAGACACACAATTGATTTTGCTCATCCCAGAGCTGTGTCTCACGACAGGACTTACGGATCGAATGAGATCAGATCAACGACTCATGAGAGACATCGCATCTCATTTGCATGTTGACCCTTCAGACAGAGTGGACAGAATTGGCAAATTCATGGATCGGATCAAAAAGACACAAGAGGTAGTAGAACAATTTTTTTTAAAATTTAAATCTTGCCTCAAAAATTCATCCTTGTTTTATTTTTGTCCAGGTTGAAAATGTGCTCACTGCTTGGGATATGAAATTTGATCGAAATTTGGAAAAATTTCAAGCACGAGTTTTGAACAAAGAAAAAATTTTGTTTGCCCCTAAAATCCCAGGAGGGCAAAAAGCTATGCAAATGCCTAATGATAGATCCGAGTGGCAATTGCAATCAAGCGGTATGCTAATTAGTACATTTCTCAAGACAATCTTGTAATTTTAATAATTCCTTTCAGATTTTCGTATGACACGTTGTGCCGAGTTGAAGAATTGGGTCGTTATTGTGACAGAGCGAGATTCTAGGATGATAGTCGAAATGGTTCGGGTCTTTCAAGAAGTCGCACGTCAAATTGGATTCAACATACCACAGCCTACTGTGTAAGACGTTTATGAATATTTCTTTCAAAAAAACTTTTAAAAAAAATATTGCATTGTCTAATTTTGTATGTCATTCTTCCAGGTTTCAAATAAGACAACCAAACCCAAGGGGCTACGTCCAAGGGATTGAACAAGCAGTGAATCAATTTGGAGATGCGATTGAAATGGTTTTCTGCCTATTTGCACAACAAGGGACAGAAACTTACGCAGCTGTCAAACGTTTGTGTTGTTTGGACCTTGGAAGTAAGGACGACGTAAATGTTGTTATTAGTTTATACAGAAAAACAACACAGGATTATAGTTTGAGCTTTGATTTCCTTTTAGTTCCATCCCAAGTAATGCTAAGTCGTCAAATGATGGGAAATGACCCAAAAGCAAGGTCAAAATTTAAATCCGTTGCAACAAAAGTTGTGATACAAATGAATGCGAAACTTGGGGGAATCCCTTGGGAAGTGGACACGCCTGCACCACTCAGGGTAATTTTACTGTGGGTTAAAATTAGGATTTGAGACTAACATGAAATAATTGAGATTTTTTCAATGTCTTAGGATACGATGATGGTTGGATTTGACGTGTATCATTGTTCTGGAGGAAAAGGAAGCAGTGTTGGGGCTTTGGTGGCTTCAACCAACAGTTCATTTGGATCATACTACAGTACTACTTCTGTTCATAAAAATAGGGATGAATTGGCAAATAATCTTTGCACTGGTTTGAGAAGTAAGTCATAAATTAACATCAAATCTTAATAGTATAATTTATTTTCACCATATTTTCAGGTGCTCTTATGGCATATAGACGCATAAATGGTAAACTGCCTAATCGTATCTTCTTTTTCCGGGATGGAGTTGGCGCTGGACAATTGGGCTTTGTGTACAACATTGAATTGTCTCAGCTTCAGGTAAGGTCAAGGTCATGTAAAGGTCATCAGTTTTAAATCTCTAATGCTTGTGTTGTACATACAGGATGCAATTAAAGAAGTTTATGGTGACCCATCATTGGTGAAATTCACGATGATTATTGTGACAAAAAGAATTGACACGAGATTATTCTCGGCACCTGAACGAACTGGAGGAAGATTTACAAACCCAGTTCCTGGAACTGTAGTGGATGACGTCATCACTTTGCCTGAAAGGTACACGAGAAAAATCAATAATTTTCCAAGGTCAAATATTTATATACGTTATGAATTCCAGGCATGATTTTTACCTCATTTCTCAAACAACTCGAAATGGGACTGTGAGTCCAACGGCCTATCACGTCATTTTTAATCAGCAAGAATTTGTCCCTGGACTTTTACAAATGTTGGCATTCAAAATGTGTCATTTGTATTTCAATTGTTCCACATCCGTAGCTGTTCCGGCTCCTTGTCAATATGCACACAAATTGGCTTACTTGTCAGGAGTTGCTTTGCAAGGAGTTGTTTCAGAGAGATTGGCTTACAATTTGTACTATTTGTAAACATGTGTTCATTCTTGAGACTCGTATAATATGTGTAATGCGTATATTTTATGGAGCAATGCACAAATTAATATAATTTTACACATATATATTCATTCCTGCGATATGTGACTTGGAGTTTTTAGACGATGTATCTGTAAGAATTTTTTGTATTAAAGTGACAAAATTTGTGTATATGGTGAACTTATTACTAAATCCCATCAATGCAATTCATCAGATTTTTGAAAATGTTCATGAAATCTAAGTGGTTAGTAGTAATGTGAATGTCATAGGGACACTTCGTGGTTATATGCTTGGAAAATCACAGCGAATAAATTAGAAACAGACCCGGTTTCTTTGGAGTCACCAAAATCGAGACATGACATTCTCCAAGAAAGTTGTTTTTGATTTATTTGGGAATTGACCAGGGAAATAATGTACATGAGAAATGCTGATTGCTGAGTGATTTCTGAGGATTTAATCTAACTACAGCAATAATCAAAACCACAACTGAACAAAGACTAATATTTTGAAGAAATTACCATGCAGTCCACAGGTATAAAGAATTAGAACCAATTTCACTTCAAGAATGATAAATTGATCGAATGATTTTAACGCTTTTGCAGAAAATTAACAAATAAGAATAATTTTAGGTAAAAAGCCTCCAGCTGCAGCTGGAAAATCTGCACCTGCGGCAAATCCAAATGCTTTGGCTTCTAAACATTCTAGATCTAAAAAGCCACAAAGGCAATCATCCCAACCTAAACGTCCACGAAGAAAGTCTAAACCCAAGATTCAGGCTCAGGCTAAAACTAAAGCTCAGGTTGATGAGTCCGAATCCGAATCAGCGTCCAAAGTTTCAGATTCAGAAAATGCCCAAGTAGAAAAATTAATCAAAAAAGCTTTGACATATGCTGAGCAACCAGTTCGTGTGCAAACATACAAACCTGAAACTGAGGACGCAGATATTTTTGATACTGGACAACCATCTTATGAACCAAAGTCAAAATCTGGAAAATGTTGTGCAAAATGCTATACTGCCCTTGAGGAAACATTTATATATGGGACCTGGTTTTAATACCCGTGAGGGTTGCACCAACTTTGTTCGGAATATTTTAGCTGTTCTTGGATTTAAAATGTTATTTTCAACTGCAACGGCTGCATTTCTTTCATTCTGCAGTAAAAATTGGTATGAATTTATAGCAAATTTAAAAAAATTCACGTAAAATATTCAAAAAATAGTAGAAATCGAGGTGAAATTTCTTTAAAGTTAAAATTATTTCATTTAATTTAAATTATAGGATCACGATGTGTTCAAATGTTCCTAATCAAATCAGAAGGAAATACTGGCTAATCATCTTTCCAATGTAAGTGATTAACAACAATAATAAAAACCGGTTAGTTTATACGCATTGTTTTCAAAAATATGAATTTGTTGATTTTATTTTGCAGATTTGTTTACGCAGCCTTGTACATAAATCTGCGGAGGGTCTGCTGCTGTGGGACAAAATGCAAGGGCGCAAATCGTTTGCTTCATCTCCTAGTTTTTGTAAATAAAATATTCCATAGGGTTAACTGGGCATAGGATGGGGATCCCCATATTATAAAAAAAAACAAAGTGTGATGGAAAATTACACGTCATGCATTCGGCAGCCAGCCACTTGCATTCAGAGATTAATCACCTTGTATTTGTTTTTTGTTGTTGTTGTGCTTGTTGATTGTCCGTTAAAAATCTTCCCTTGCGAATTAATGTTATATGAAAAAGTGGTGGGCGATAAATGAAATGTTTATGCGTTTACGTTTAGACATTATGCGAGATGTGCATTGCGGGAGTGGGCACTGTCATTGGTCCCCCTTACTTGGCCCTAATCATTCTGACCACGATGACAACAACATGCATCACAATCTCATTCTACTCTTGGACTGCACTAGAGGTAATTTTCCGCAAATCTTTCCACACATCACTTTACATTCGTGACGACTGACTGATCAGCCGACCGGCAAAGCACGGCGACGGCACGTTATGGGTCATCAAAACAAGTTTTTTATTTGATTGGATTTTATGAATTAAATCAACAAGGTTGAAGTCCGAGGTTCCTGGATGTTTTTGATCATGTTTCCTCTAATTATTTTCTATGCGGCTGGAACAACAATAACTCTTTGTTTTTTTATGGAAAGTCCTTCAAATCGGATTGATTTAATGGGAATGATACTCAATTTTCTAATTACCTTCCCATCCTGTTTGATAATTTTTGGAGTAAGAGAAAATGAAATCCCAATTTTATATTTTATGAAAAAAAAGTATTAATTTCTAAAAATTGGTCTCAGGTACTTTTGTTTGAGATTCAAAGACTAATTGCTGGTAGAAGATGTGAACTTTCCATGCAAGAATGGGGACTAGCAGCTCTAATTGTTTCCTTGTCATTTCTGTATCCGGCATTTTTAATAAGGAAATTGACATCTTGTTCAAAATGTACACAAAAAGTTCACCCTGAACCAGAACTTGAAGATGAAGGCTAATCGAGTCGTATCTCGTATTTTATTATACGTTAGTTTCCTCTTTTTGGAGTAAATAACACAACAATCGAATTTTTTTTTGCCAGTTACGAGCTAACGAAAGGAACTCGATAATAAAATCTCAATGTTTTCTAAAAAAATACGCAGGATTTGCGAGAATTTTATTTTTTTTTACTCAAAAATGTTATTGTTCAAATTATAATTGAAAAATAAATTAATTGTACTAAACTAATTAATAAATCAAGGAAAACCATACCGATTTATACAAATTATCACACACACCGACAGCAGCTACACACACAAATAACAACAATTCAGATTTTAATTTTAACACAAGATTCTCCCACGGCACAAGACAAACCTTGCTTGACAGATGATCACTGAAAGAAACTGACCACAGACTGATGAATTTGAGTACACAACACAGCTTACTAAAAAAATCCTATTCAAAATGTAAATATGGAAAAATCGATTTAGTTTTCGTTATCGTTAGTCACCGCTGGAAAGGTTGGATCTTTTAACATTAGGCAAAGCTAGTGCAACTGGCTCCTCTTTTGCCCTTCAAGGTCAAATGCGTTTCCCTTCATATCACTGAATTTGTCTGTGGCCAATGGTCAACGTGATGGCAGTCCCATAGCCACTGTAGTAATTTAAGATGCACAATTTTGCATGCATTAGGTCGCAAATCATCTTAAAACATGCACCATTCATAACAATGTTGGCAAATGTCATAATTCTGTGTGTCATTTGCCTAACTAATTAATATTGGGTACAATCATTTTCTTTTTGTAAGGATCACTCATTAAAATTAATCCTTTGAGTTGGACAAATAAAAATTTTCCGATGTTGACAGACAACAATCAAATCATGTTGTTCCGATGTTGATGTTATTTGGGATACACAAAATGAACGTAAATTTCGCAAGTTCTCATAGGTCACTTCCTATTTCATATTCGCCAAAAGAAGTTGGCTATTTCCCCCCACCCAAGGCTTAAGCCTAGCTAACCCAATGAGAATGAAATCAAAACATATTTTTATCCCCAGAACAAAAGTATATTGCAAATGTGTGCAAAATGAAACGGGAGGAAATTTACTAGCGGAAAAATTACACGACCCGACCTGGACCTGTCTTGTTTATGTTCACAATCTAGTATATTCGAAAGATCAATGTTTTAATGTCGAGTCGACGGACTTACTGATTAGTCTACTTAGATAACTCATAGTGTTTATTTTTTATAAGCCAAGCCCAAGCTGAATGTGTGTGTGTGTGTGTGGTTGA
>WJEZ01001371.1:0-17999 GCA_009869925.1 Thalassaphorura encarpata | reverse complement strand
CACTGCAATTATTAATCATTATATTAATCATTAGGAATAATTATTACAAGTGCGTA
The DNA here is from genome assembly GCA_009869925.1 of Thalassaphorura encarpata. Classification (NCBI taxonomy): domain Eukaryota; kingdom Metazoa; phylum Arthropoda; class Collembola; order Poduromorpha; family Onychiuridae; genus Thalassaphorura; species Thalassaphorura encarpata. Next base: position 17,943 of record WJEZ01001371.1, on the reverse strand, counting down.
CTACTCTACAGTACAGTACTTTTACTATGTTAACCTTTTTGCATTCCATTAGAATTAATTGTATCGAATTATTACATAATATATCTATATGTGTGTGAAAAATATACGTGAATGTAAATGTTGCCTATTTAGAGCAAGCTAATCAAAATAAATATTGCCAGCCAGCAAAGGACGGAAAATTACTACTCTCAAATATTTATTCTGGGCCAAAACCCTTTCATTTTCAAAATGTCACGTCACATCACATCACGGTATGGTTGCGTTGTCTTTGTTCAAACATTGTATAAAATTTTGTGATGACTAAGGTAAGAACCACTAATTAACACATTTTGAATTCTATACACCACATCACTCCAAATGACATGGGCATAGCAGTTTTAAAAGCTTTTGGTCGTGGTGAAAGCAACGGAATGCTGAATAGTGAAACTTTAGCACCTAATTAGCTGCGGTTTTCACGACTTGGCAAATTTCCTGATTCCTTGTCATCATCACGTAGCGGGTATGAGTCATAGCCTGTCTGCCCGTACCAACTTGGGTCTAATGCATTAGTTGTCCCAAATAATTAATAAATAAGCACTATATGGACGAACGAACAAACAGAAAACAAGTTAGTGAATACTACTACTAGCGTAGTTAACTATATCAAAACAAACCAAATGCTCGACACTAAATATTATGTGATGTTGATCCCAGCTCTCGTTAGGTCTTGTTAAAGTCTTCCTTGTTTGTCTGTTGTTTTACCCCCAACTAAGGCTGGTAACGACGTAGGCGGGATTTGGAGGATAATGAGAAATAATGATCTGCACACTATGTAGTAGTACGTATGTCGCCCGGTGAATCACACATGGCACATGGCTTGAACGCTGTACTGTGCAGATATAACAATGTTTCTAGAAAGTATCTTTCTAGAAAATTCTAAGAAGCAAATGACCGAAAAGCTGACTCTTTGATAGGATTTTTTATGACAAGTGAATTAATTTGTGAATTATTAAACAAAACTTCAAAAATGCTATTGCAGATGAAACTTTATGACTAAGTGATTCAGTATATAAATTATTACTATAATCGCAATTGAAAATGACCTGTATGTATGTCTTCATAACACTTCTAAACTAAATTTTTAAGAACGGATTTTTAAGAACTCTTCGTAAAAATCTAAAAATGTATACTTCGAAGATCTGGGAATTTCTTAGCAATCAATAATCAAAAGGACCAGGCAAGGAAACAAATATTTCTCGGAGACACTCCAGTTCCAGTTTCAGAATTATGGAGCAGAACGAAACCTAAATGGATTTTGACTGTTCTTTTCTAAATCCTACTTCAGTTCGCATTGTCATTGTCATTGCCACTGCCATTGGGCCATGGATCATGGACAAAAAAACTACACTTGAATCAGTCCATTAGTTCAAGAGCCGGTTTTATTTTATTTTCTAGAGTTTTCATTTCCCAGGAATTGCTAGTCCTTTCCTTGAGTTTAGAATTTCCTTTGAACCGACAAAACGTAAACAAATCCTAGAGAAAGGAAAAAGCAAAATACTACAGCACAGGAGAACTGGAGATGTTTTTGTATTGATTCCTTGAATAATGCAGGTATTAACTACGCACCTGGTGGCTCAAGCCATGCCATGCCATGCTTTGCCATTTCAGGTAGGTAATGTACGTGCGTCGCAGTCGCACCTTCCTTCCTTGGCTCAGCTCAGCTCGTTAGTCTTTCTTCCTGGTTTATTCCACAAGAAATTCTCATTCTCATCTGAGGGAAAATCCCATGTTCTACAATGCATTGCAATGCATCGCAGTTCAACGCAATGTGGTCTGGTCGCAACTTGCATTGCATTTTGCTTTCCCCGTGCCGTACTAAACTAACAGCCCATGCGTGTGGAGAATATCATTCGTAATTTTTACAAGCAAGAACCTCGTGTCTGGTCTCTGGTCTTGTGTTATTTTGCATTGCACGTTATGCTATGCTATGAGCCATGGCACATATAAAATGAATTCTTCCTTCAGGATTTTTCTTGTAGTCGTTTTTTCGGGAGCTGAGGAACAGACAAATTCCAATTATGCTATGCCATGGCACATATAAAATGAATTCTTCCTTCAGGATTTTTCTTGTAGTCGTTTTTTCGGGAGCTGAGGAACAGACAAATTCCAAAAAATAAAGAATAAAACAAATTTGCTACTTGCTATTACTCGTTGTGGTAGTAAGAATTACGAGTACTTGTACTTGTACGTGTACGTGGTTCAATCAAAATAGTTGGTAAGAAAATACCAGACTTGGCCAAGTTGATATAAAATCCCTAGTGTCTAGATCATCCTTCTCACGAAGAGAGCAACTCCGAAGGAAGGAAGGAAAGCGAAACTCCAGCAGCAGTAGCAGTAACGCCGCGTGAGTTGCCACGAGGCTGTGTGTAGAGTGTAGATTCTAGTTTCTAGATTCTAGATTCTAGCTGTAGCTGTAGGAAAAGGATGCATGGATGCAATGCCAATGCCTTGCAGTTGAGGCAGCCAGTTCAGTTCGACTTGTCACTCCTCTTATAAAAGTCCTTTTCGTTTAATCTTCCATCCACACGGTTCTCACTGACTTGACTACTTTTTTACTTCTTCTTGTTGTAACATAACGGGTGAATTTAGTTTTAAGGGCGGATTTGCATTTTTTGCAAGTTGATTTCGCTAGAAAATGAACTTTGGTATTTAAGTTTAATTAAATTCATTATATATTTAATTGACAAGGCGGCGGCAAGGCACGTCTAACTAAGCTGTCAAGGTCAGTCGGTCCCAAAAAATTCTAGTTAAACGTTAAAATTAATTTTTAACTTTACCTTTTTCATTTTAATTACAGGTGGATCACTTTTTGAGTAAACTCTGCCTTCCCTTTTCCTGTGTTTCATCAAATTCATCACCCAATCCCCATCGTCGTCATCGTCGTTCTAAAAAGTCTGCATTTCCAGCCTCAGCCAAATTATGGGTCAATTTATTAGCCTCTTCACCAACTTCTGAAGATTTCAATTTAAATCAAAAATCTATTGTTGAAATGGAACAAAGAACCAAAGAAGGGCTGGGCAGTGCCCCTGTGTCCAGATGCAATAGCTCTGAAGATGATTCTTCACTTACCCTTGAGGATTTGGAAGTCATCAAAACGATTGGTACGTCCACGTCCATGCATGTTTTGTCTATTCTAATTTTATGGATCATGAACTTGAAGTCAAGTGTAGGAAAGGGGTAAACAAAAATATCAATTTCACTGAAATCTGTCAATTTTTATGACTTTGGTTTGGATGGCTACAGCTGTATCCATACATGCATCTGAACATTTTATAACACAAAGTAAATAAGTTTGTAAGTGCGCAATTGGCAATTGCATCCGAATCCGAATCCGAATTTGGGATAAGTTTATTTTAGTGGGACATTAAAACAAGCATAAGCAAAGCAAAAGTAAAACCGGCCCAAGTGGGATGAGAATTTTGGCTTTCACGCCACCACTTTACAACCACAACACAACGCAAGAAATATTTTGCCGAAGCGAAAGTATTGGTGGAATCTAAATCTGGTTGATGCCAGCCAGCCACAGCCTGAAATAATTTGTCATTTAAGCGAAAGCGAATGCAATGCAAATTAATAAGAAATGGTTCATATCATAATGCATCCATTTATTTTACACTACTATCTGATACTAATTACGTACAAGCGTCCTACTAATTTATCTGGCAATCACTCAATGCTTGTACTGTACTTGTACTTTTACGACTTACTAGTGTTAGTGCTAATGATATTAATTTTAGACTCCGGGCGAAGGCACGCGACAAGACTTCCCAGCTGGAGTGAATGTTATTTTTGGCGAAGGGCTGAATTTTGTAACAATTGTTTGAGCAACACGCACAAACTCAAAACATGAGACAAGACAATAGGCTGTCAGGCTGATGGATTCTATTCTGTCACGTCAAGCCCAAGTAAAATAAGTGCTAAATGCCACATGTCACCACCAGCAGCATTGCAGTGGCAGAATTTCAACGAAAAAATATTACTTAATAAAATTTGCCACTTTTGATGCTTTCTCCGCACTAGTCTTTTAGTCTAGACTAGGGCTGGTTACATTGACAAGGGAAGAACAATAGGTGATCCACTTCAGAAAAAATGAGGTCGTATGAATGATCGTAAGTCGGCACGTGGGTGTCCCTTAGGTGCCCCTTGTGCTGAAACTGTGGTAAAGGAAGGAAGTGAAGAAAATCCTAGTATTTCGTTATTTAATAAAACCATGGAAAAACCAAAATGCCTGAGGGTGTAGATTCTAGACTAATACTTCGCTCGTGTATGCCCGTCCTTTGCAAAACGACAAAAGATGAGTACATTTAATTCTGGCAAAAGGCAGAGGTGACTCTGACATTCAGGATTATTTGAGTCAATGTACAATAATGGAGTTTCTGTATAGACGTAGTGGATAAGACTAGGGAAAACTCATCAGGACTTTTAGCAATGGAGGAAATCGAGCAGAAAGTGAAGGAAGAGAGCCAAAAATTTTGTTTCTTAGTTTATAATCTTGGCAAATTGAGTGGAAAGATGAAGATGAAGGTAGAAGACAGCCATAGGCAACCAAATGCAATGCGAGGGTGTAGTACAAGACTTGAACTTCAAGTCATTCGTTCAAAAATAGAAAAAAAAGCGAGGCAAATAAAATAAAATATTTTGTTTTATTACCATCCTTTCCTTTCAAACAAAATTAACTCATTTCGGATCCTTTCCTTAGGGTAATTTTCCATAGAGCTGTCATCATCCTTAGAACTGACATGTCAGATCTAATACACCCACATTTGCCATTTTATTTCAAAGCTTAAAAAAAACGAGGCGAATAAAATAAAATGTTTTGTTTTATTACCATCCTTTCCTTTCAAGCAAAATTAACTCATTTCGGATCCTTTCCTTAGGGTAATTTTCCATAGAGCTGTCATCATCCTTAGAACTGACATGTCAGATCTAATACACCCACATTTGCCATTTTATTTCAAAGCTCTGATCCTGACTGTTTGCTCCCACTCATTTCCGCCACGATTTTTTTTTGCTTTGCTGATAGCATAGTCAAGTAATAAACATCAAAGTCATTCTAATTTGATATCCTTGTTATTGGAATCAATTCAGGAGCCATTAGCCACCCTTGCCTTGCCTCAGGTGACAAATCCAAACCACATAAAAGCATCCTGTCAAAAATTCAATTTGGGTTCAGTCCATCAAATCAAGGCTAAAAAGACTATGGCTATGATTAGATTAGCGTGAATCAAGAAATGGGTAGGTGGTTTGATTGAACAAAGGTATTTTCCGGGTATTATGATACCCGGGAGAAATTCTAGGCATATTTCTGTCAGTTTATGACGTGAATTCTTTTGTCATGTCAAGAAAACACGAATGAAATGGACTGAATGCTTCTAGTTTGTTCAGATTTTTTATTTTAATATCCCAAATAAATTTGTACTAGAAGATAGTTATGATTCTTCAAATTGTTCAGCTGAACAAAATCCGGAGTTTTATCCAAACGCTCTCCTGGAGATTTTGTTGTGTCTTTAATCATGTTCTAGTTCTGGCTTTGCATTTTTGATGACCTGATTTAATTGAAATGAGTTGCTTAAGAGTCCAATGCACTCAGGTCGGTCTGCCATAGCATAGCCACAGTCACAACTCATGTCCGCAGCTAGTTCAACCAAATATTTGCATTCACATTCATTGTTCCAGCCAACTTCCGTTTACTTTACGTGACAGCCGAGATATGCAAATGAAGGGGAAAGAACAATTGCAATTAGAGTAGAGTACGTACATTTGCAAGACATGGGATGGCATGGCAGGATTTTATAATTGGATGCTGAGAACAATTGCCAAGTAAGATAGCAGAGCAAAGGATAAGATTAACTTTTACTAGCAGCTTCAGCTAGCTCAGCTACTTAATTTAAAACTGGGTCACTTGCTTTTTGGTTAATAATAGAATAGAATAGAATAGAATAGATCAAGAAATTGGTTGAGTTAATTTTGTATCCCACTCGCTCTCTGGGTTGATTCCCACTTTACTTGATTTCTACTTCCCACAAAACTTTTTATTGGCACGGTTTTCCTCAGTAGCTATGCTTTTACTGTGACTGTTCTAATAAACAAGGAGATTATTAGTCGTGACATAAAACCAACAACGATTCCACTCAGCCAGGGGTAGTGTAGTAGTTGTGTTTTTATTGCCAAAAACCAAGAAAATGTCCATGCCATCATGAAATCCTTCATTTGGGGAAATAAATGAACCACGTCGTAGTACAGTCGTATCGTAGTCAAGCAGCATCAAGACGGACATATGAGTATCAAGAGGCCTCAAGTCAATTTGTTCCCTAGTTTCACCAGATTAATGAATGTGCGAAATGCAATTCCTCCTTGGAGAATTGAGTTGAGGGTTGGCTAGATGGATGGTATGGATCTTTTAGCTTTAGTTTTATCGCTAACCCTTTGTCTTGGTTCTCAAATCTAATTTTGTTTATAGGGAGATTAAGAGCTTTTTCCAAAATGAGCTTCTGAGCTCTTCCGATTAGCTTTGTTTCTTTGACCAAGATTTTCTTGTTGTTGATACTTGAGCTGAGCTGACTACTACGTATTTGTTGACATGATGAGAGCGCAATTACCTTCCTTGAGTCTTTTGTCTTAAGATTAAGAGACGAATAGCCTTCAGATTGTGTAATGTAAAGTAAATTTAGGAAAATTCTTTACATTTTCCACCAAAAACCCAATTTCTTAATTTAGACTTTAGACGTGCAAAATTAAACAAACTCAAGATTCCTACGCGTCCTCAACATTTTTGGATTGTTTATGTTTTGAAGCGTTCCTTAAAATAGTGATATGCTTTACTACATGTCACGAGCGAGCCTGCGATTAATTAGGATTTTACTTGAATTTAGTAGGTGAAGGATTTTTACGGACTTCCGTTTACATTAAAGAGCTTCTTGGATCTTTTAAAAGTTTAACACAAATCTTAAAATGATTAAAATTGAACTGCGTTCAAATTGTTTAGCTTGCACTTTAGCCCAAAATTTACGTAAAATTTATTTTTTACGACCTTTATTATAAAAACAAGTCGGACATAATTCTTCTGAGCCTGAATGGGTGTTGACAAGAGATGAGTAAACAAAGCTAAGTTTCCTTCAACTTAACTTGTGCGTGTGCCAAGTTAAAGTACCTTGAGAAATGTTCAAAAAATCACGAAACTGTCTCAATTTTATAACTAACACAGTCCTGGCCCGGCGTCTGTGACTGTGACGGGACGGGACGACATGTGGTTTGCTTCTAAGACCCAGTTGGATCAAAATCAGATGAAGTTGAGTTTGGCAGTTGGCATTGAAGTCAGAGTCAGAACTCCGTTGTAGCAAAGCAAATCTAAGCAAGATCCATCCGTGCTCCAGTAACATTTGTACAGTAGTACAAAAAAACAACAAGCGGGTATTAATATTAAGTCTTCTTTGGTTTGGGCTGACTGATTACAAATAGATTACAAATAGTTTGAAAACAGAAGCCATTCAGGAAGAAAATAGCAGACACACCATGCCACTAATGAAAATCCCCAGCCAATCTGTCTTTCAGTTTAGATTCAGGCGGAATCCATAAAGTAACCTACGCTTGAATTGAAGAAAAGAAAAAGTGCGTGTAGCAGTAGCGTACGTTACACCAACCAAGGTAAATTCAATGTAAACAACATGCGAACGACTTTGCCTTTGATTTGCTAAAAAATACAAAATGTTAAATTTTAGAACCTGAAGGCGTGGCCAGGACGAGTAAACATTTATGCAAAATCAGCAGCCTAAACATTTTTTATTTTTGAAATGATAGAAAAATATACAAGGTGAGGGCAAATGAAAATAGGTAGGCAGAAGAAATTTTGCATTGCAGATCGTATCTTCTAGGCCTAGAGCTGAACCTTTGTTAAACATGGAGCCAAGGGTCTCGTTGACTAATCAATACGGGCCCCGTATAGACTAACTACTGGAGGATGTGAATTATTCATGTAGTCAGTCACTCAGGTCATTCTCCATGGATAATTTCAAGCATTAGCATTAGACATGATTCATTCATGGAGAAACTGAGGGCATACATAAGCTTAGGACGAAGCCAAGGCATTAATATTTCACGCTTGCTCTAAATTCTTCCTCTTGTGATCTAATTTATTTTATTTGACTCTCTTTATCTTACAGGAGCTGGATCCTTTGGGCGTGTCGTCCTCGTCCAAGACATGAATACAAGAGAGTATGGAGCTTTAAAAATTCTATCCTTGTTTGATCTCATCAAATTGAAACAAGTAGATCACGTTAAAAATGAAAAAAGTATTCTTCGACGTGTCAACCATCCTTTCATCGTTAGATTGTGAGTCGAATTTTAACATTATGTACGCATTACGCTTACGCATGTCAAGCCCAAGAAAAAATAAAAAATAGACAATTTTTGTAATGATGATTGCCTTGCCAAGAATACGAATACGACTACGGATTAGACTAGCTGGGACTGGCTCATGATTACCATTGCCATTGGCCTTGCCAAAATCCATTAATTTAGCCCGGATTCAAATGAAATGAAATTGGGATGAGTTGCTGTTGCTGCTGTGTTATGGTTGGATGGTTTAAAAGGGCAAGTATGACATGACGACACGCTCCGTGCAGTCTGCCTTTGCCTGCCTGTTCAGTTCATCCAATTATCTCCCCCACCACCCTAAAATAGATATCTGGGTCAAATTTAATTGAAATCGGAGCGGAAACTGAAGACCCAAGGTCGCATGTCAATAATCCGATCCACCTCTTGGTCTTGGCCTGATCGTTTGGCTGTCCTGAATTATAAATGATGTGTTTTTTGGTACTTTTGTACATTGTTCCTTTAATATTTCAGGAAATGGCACTACAAGGATGAATTTAACATTTACATGCTGTTTGACTACGTTTGCGGTGGAGAACTTTTTTCCTATCTTCGAAGTGCGGGACACTTTTCTAATTTAACAAGTGAGTCACACTTTTAGTTGGACCCATCTGTCTTCACCTTCACTTGATTCCCTTGAATTTGAAAATACAAACTACTGGTGCTGGTTTAGAGGACAATTGTGACGTCAAATCCTGGTTGTAACTTTTTTTATATCTTTGGTGACAAGGAAGATTAGGTTTTTCATTTTTATTTTTGCCTCCACTTCAAGGTAAATTGTCTGTCAAACTTTGCCCAAGATAAATTTTTATTTGCAAAGAACAGCTGTTTAATTTGAGTTGATGCAGTAGTTGGGAAATTATAATTAAAAAGAAGGAAAGAAGATACCAAATTGGAACGGAAGGGCAATAAAGGGAGAAAACTTTAGTTTTCACAAGCACAAGCACAATCAGCTGCTGTGGTTTGGTTTTCTTTCCTTTTTCTGGGAAGAATTAGATGGGGAAAGTTGTAGGTATTAAAGTTAGTTTAGGAAGAGAAAGGGAAAATTCTCATTAAGCCTTATTCAGCCTCAGCCTCTCGATTCTGTGTCTGTGTGTGAGTGAACCAACAGTTTGAAAGCAAATTGGGGTTTTTCTAGGTTCCTTTTACGCCGCAGAGATCGTGAGTGCCCTAGAGTACCTCCACTCCAAATCCATTGTCTATAGGGATTTAAAACCTGAAAATTTACTCTTGGATAAAGAGGGTCATCTCAAGATTACGGATTTTGGATTTGCAAAGGAGGTCACGGACAGGTGATTTATCTCTTCTACTTGAACTTTATCAAATTTTTTCATTTGATCTTGAATCTAAAACAATATATCCGACTTCCCAATTGATTCTCATATTTTTATCCTTAATAATTTGGAACTAAAAATATCTAAATTTTTGTCAATTCCTTAAATTAGAACGTGGACTCTGTGTGGAACACCGCAATATTTATCCCCCGAAGTGATTCAAGAATTGGGTCAAAATAAGGCTGTTGATTGGTGGGGTTTAGGTAAGTGCCTATCAATTTTCTTTCGTTAAATGCTGGCCTAGTCATTAGTCGCTTTCGCAATACTTGTTCATAGGGAAAATAAAATACACAACACATATACTGTCCAAAATATTGATTTGGATGCGTTTTACCTTTAAATTCAGCAAGGCTGTTTTAAAAATTAGTTTTATTTCGTTTCTGTTTAGATTAAGCCAAATAAATACGAACATTTTTATAATAAAATTTGCAAATCCATGCTTATTCTTTAACTTATTTTAAAAATACGTATGTATTATTTTTTTATGTAATGTCAGGAGTCCTGATTTACGAGATGTTATGCGGTTATCCACCATTTTTTGACGACAAATACCTGAGCAAGTACGAGAGGATTTTGGCTGGTAAAGTAGACTGGCCTCCAGACCCCATCGATCCAACAGTAAAGGATTTAGTCAGAAGACTCCTCACAGTGGATCGGGATAATCGGCTGGGGAATTTGAAGGTTGTTCACCTCTCTCTCCAAAATTTACATATCATGCATGTCTAAATTTTCTTATCGTTTTCATTTATTCGTTAAAAACTTGAATTTGAAACTATTATTCAGTCATCGGTATAAATTTATTCTGAATAATCTAATATTTTGACTACTTAGAATGGTGCTGAAGACGTAAAGCGACACAAGTGGTTTCATATTTACAAATGGGAAGACGTTTATCACCGACGCCTACGGGTAAATTATTTTTTGTAATTATTTTTGATTTTTTATTGAAAAGTTGACAAAAAAATTCGAAATAACACTTGCCCATTTCACCCTTTAGCCCCCAATCATTCCAAAAGTGACTTCTGATGGGGATACGAATAATTTTGAAGATTATCCTGACTCTTGGAAAATGCGTCGTGTGTCTGAGAATGAACAAGATTTGTTTTCGGATTTTTGATCAACTCATCAAACTCATTTCATTTCATCACAGACACACGTAAGACTATAAGACTAGGACGAGACGACTTTATCCAGCCATGCCATGCTATGACACCTGATATCCACAAATGGAATGTAAATGCAATGCAATGCAATGCTATGCCATGCCGTGGAATTCTTCAGAAAAGACGAAACGCGAAAGTCTTTAGCATTATGATTGCCATTACCATTTCTAGACTAGACGCCCACAATCGAACCACACACACACACGTCTCAACTTTTCCAGTCCACCTCCAGCACACTTACCTTGGCCATTTGGAGCCAACGACTGCTGCTGCTTTTTGGAGAGGACGAACTGAGGAGCAAAAGAAAATGCCAATGACCTTTACGTAATTACACTACATGTCATCATCTCGTTTTCTTTGTTCACAAGATTATTTTAGCGCGTGCTCTCTATTATAGCATTATAAGCTATTAAGATACCGTCGTGGTCCTAAAAGGTATTCTAGAATCTAGACATGTACGTTCTTTATAGATTTTTTCTTCTTTTGTTCGTGCCTGGTGCACCTTACATTACTGTACTGTAGTATTATGATTTTTTAATAATTAATATAAAAACTATTCTCGCATCGAACCTAATCGCTATCACTTTCAACTTACGTTCGAGAATTATAAAAAAACAATTTAATCAAGTGTTCTGTATCTCTCTCCCTGCCCAAACATACGCTTAAAGTAAAATTTAACACTAATTCTAAGGAATATCTCTTTCCACGCACATTTAATCCAATTTGTGAATTTGCCTGCGCACTTGTATCGAATTAAATTAAACAAGAATTTGAAAAATGCACAAAAACAAATTCACTTCAACTGCCTCTTACAATTTGCCTCAAAATTAACAATAATTATCAAATCATCCTTATATCAACTAATCAATATCGTGAAAGAATTACATTAAACACATGTATCGATAAAATAAGCCTTGTACGTAACAGTATTTGCACCTAAGGTATTATTAGATGTCAGATTTAGATTAAGTGCACTGTATAATGTAAAATTATAATCCTTTGTTTTTGAGATTCAGTTGTGATTGATTTTGAAAATAAAATAAATCCAATGTTTTTGTTCAAATGAGTCCGATTTAGAAATTGCGCTAAACCTATATGTACAAATGTATAAATTTTGTTCATTTTATAACAAGCAAACACAGCAATGACACAAGTAAAGTTCAACGTAAACTTTTTAAAAACATGTTTCATTCTCATGTACGTAGCAATGTGAATCTCAAGGTCCAGAAACACATAGACACAGAACCAGGAAGTTTTACATCTACCTGTTTCCTGGCAAAAACAAAAATAAAACTGAAAAAAAGTCGGTCATCCTTCATAGCTACCTGTCAAGTCAGTAGTAGCTAAGGAAAAGCGCTGATTTATTTTCATGACCCAGCTTAGCTTAGCTCGGCGCCCACATACTGAAGCACCAACTCGTCTCCACGTGTACATCTCACCTTAATCTTTCTCTCAATCTCATGTTAATGACGATAATGATAATGACACTGTTCAGTCAGAACCTTGAATTTGAATTTGCACTTTAAAAAAATTAAGGTAATGAATGTTCTACTAATTAAGAAAAGTACTCGTTCTACTGACATTCAAAATTCTAAAAATATTCACTAATGAGGAATCATAGCATAAAGTCACCAACGAAAGGATTAAGGAAGACAAAGGTAGGATTTGTCCTGTTTCATTTTGCCGGTTCAAGCTAAAGTAAAAATAAAAATAATCTCTTTGCAAAATCTCATCATTCGTTTGATTAATGAACAAAACGGGACGAGTAAAGTAAAGTGTGGAGCTGACAGCACTTGAAGAAGTAGATAGAGCAAAGCCGACAATGAAATGAATGCTTTTATTTTGTTCTGCTCTGCCTGCCTGATGCTAAAACCCGATTTCTCGGATCTGACTGAAATGACAAATGTTTCGACCGGGTTTTCTACATCTGTGCTGAGATAACTCAAGAAAAGCAAAAGGAAAAGGAAAGGCAATTCAGATGGAGATGCTGTTGAAAGCTGAAGGCAGAACAGGATGACAACCACATGGCATGGGATGATCAATACTTTTCTACTTCTTCCAGGAAATTGGGAGAAACACGGAAGCCACTCATTTCTCTGTCCTCTTGCAAAATTATACATACGTACGGTACATCGTACACGCGATACAAAACTTAGCCTCTTAAAATGATAATAATGCCAAAGTTCAGATCAGTAGTCAGTCAAATTCAACATGTAAGGAATAACGAGCGATTATATTTACAAGAGCCCTAGAGGAAACTAAACTCTTCTCTTCAAACTCTGACAAAAGTCGATACTAACTGGATAAAATAATTAGGCAAGGAAAAGTTAGGACTTGAACTAGGAGTTTGGCAGGAAATGAAAGTGCTGGAGGTAGAAAATTAAATTAGAGTTGCGAAGGATAAGAAATCACAAGGTAAATTTGACAAACTGACAAACATAGCGAATTTAGATATATAAGCTGATTATTTTCCAATCTAAGGAAATTTGAAAATAAAATTCGTTAAATCTTGGAAAATTGAAGCGACTGCGAGACATGCGAAATTCGACCTAATTTCCTAAAAGAAGGACCAGAAGTTCCCCCGTTCAAAATCTCAGCTTCAAAATTCAAGAAAGCCTCCCTTGTGTGATTTTCAAAAGTTGTAAAGTAATTTGGGGATGAGAATAAGGAAGTTGGTGACAAGTGTTCCTTGTCGACTGACAACAAGACAAGACAGGGCAGCAAGGGGAACTGTTTGCCAAATTTGAGTTGATTCGAGTGTGACGAAAAAATATTACTGTAGTAAGTAGGAGCAAAACTTCATTTTCATGATTACATCTAAAGAAAAGCCAAAGCCAAAGCCAAAGCCATGGATTTAATATGCATATAATTTATATAACCGAACCGACTCAGGCCCGGGTATCTGTTTAAAATACGGGATGCGATGCACTCCACTTGTGAGTCACACGAGGTTGACATATTCAGAACAGTAGTACATTCAACCCCTTATCAACATAAATCACAAACCATGTAATTATGGGTCTCACCCAGAGACACAGGCTTTAGTTTACACACACATTTTATGATGAAATGATTTCATGACCAGTGAGGCTAATCCTATTTACCCGTCATGTTAAAATTTAAAATAGGTTTCCCGGTGACACACTTTTTTTCAAAGATCCGAAAGGGCTCAATGCTCCAAGTATCCTTTTGCCAAGGAACGTGCTGCAAATTTTTCCACAAGCATAAGCATAAGCATCGGTCCGTGGACATTTTCCCATCCAATTTTGTTTAGAATTCTTTCCTATTTTATGTGCAAAGTAAATTTGATTAATGATGTAGGTTGACTCATGTCACTACAGTGCAGTGCAGGACACATTTTGAAAATTATTACGACGTATTTGGAAATCTCTGCAGTGCATCATCGGAAATGGACCATAGTTGATGTAGGAGCCCATGTTTTATACACCACCTGCTCCAAACCTTTCAAATTTGTGCTAAATTTAGTAAAAAATGTATAAAAACTGCATCGTGTTGGAAATAAACTAGCAAGGGCCAAGGGGCAATTTGCAAATAAGGTTTATATGGACTATGGACATCAAATAAAAAAAATTTGATTGAGTCATTGGAAATTACAATGATTCCAACATTACAATTTTTACTACGTATACATGCTGACTTTCTTAAGTATTCCACAATCGATATAAATTTTCAGAACTAATTAAGAAAAAATTATGGAATTCCATAATAATTAGTTTTCCAATGGCAGTCATGTTATTCTTGTACTAAAACGTAGGAAAAATAATGAAATTCTATTTGCAGATTTCTTCCAGTCCATCCAGCTCATGTCATGTTCAAGATCGTTAAGGGTTTTTAACCCCGAGGGTTCGATTTCATTCAAGCTGGAGTCGAATTCAGAAAAAACCGATAAAAAGAAGGGAACATATGTGCTATGGCTATGCATGCTCCTTGATTACCGAATTCTGCTGGGATTTGTGAAGAAATGGAATAACTGTGGCGTTCAGCTCAAGTTGAGTTGAACTTTGGCCTGTCTACCATACGTACGTACGTACGTATGTACGATTCATTTTTGCTTGAGTGAATCTCTTCTACATGAAAAGTTTCTTCAAGTGTGCGGAAAGCAAATGAATCCCTTTGAAACTCTTTGGCTTGGCTTTGCTTTGCTTTTCCCATTTCTCCACTCACAAGTCAATCTTCTCCATGTCTTCTCATCTCAAATCTCAAATTCAGAGTGACATTTGAGTGTCAGTCGTCTCGTCAGGCTTTGAATACGAGTTGACTTAAAACTTACCGTTGCTCCATATCAATTCTGGCAATATTTGTGCGAGTCATCCGAGTTCAAGCCAGGTCAACGACGTGAGGGTGGAAGAGGTTAATATCATTTGTTGAGCTTTAGTGCTAAGTTTGCTACTTTAACGAGCACATTTTCCTCGATTCACTCTATTGTCAATCAGAATCATAAATCAGGAAATTACTCGAAATGAGATGAGTCTAGTTTATGCAATATGTAGTTAACGAGCAAAGAAAGTTTGTGAAAGTATCGTAGTGTGCAAAATACAGTGCATTCCGTTAAACTAAATTTTAGTTCCCCTCGTTGTTAAATTTAAAAAATAATAACACAGTTTCACATAATAAAAAAACTTTGTACTTTGTATTTCTGAGCTGAATGAGAGTTCAGCTAACTAATTAAAAAACATAGATTTGATTCAATTCTAGAAAAATCAGTTTGGCGACAATTCATTCTTTTTATTAATGCAATGAAAAACACATTAACTTAGTCAGATATGGGGTCATAGAGTATGAATGAATTATGGAATCGAATATAACAGACTTCAGATTTCCTAGCTGTTTAATTTAACCTGAATTGGGAATTATGAATATTTAGTGAGTCTCAGCCCTCGTATCCTAAATTCGATACTCTGCTCACATTTCAATTGTTCACACCTTTTGGTATTGCCACTAGCCCATGCTCACGCTACTGTTTTAAGTGCCAATGCCTGTGGCAGTAGTGTTAGACTAGGAAAGTAAACTACCGGTTTGAATTTGACTTGGTTGACTGAGGCTAAATGGAAGGAATGGAATCAATTCAGCCCATCCACTTGTCTCACACTTTCCATTTTCCATGTCATTTCTTGATTTCCCCAAACCCAAATGAATTCTACAGCATGAGTCAAACCTCTGATGAACTGGTTGAATGATTCTACTCTGCTCTTGGATGAGCATTAGCATTCGCACCATTGTATTGTATTGCGTATTGTAGTCAGTCAACTCTACTCAGGGTGTTTCCTTCAACAAATACAACATACATGAAGTGGATAGGAAGGTAAGTGCACAGCAAAGCAAAGCACAGGAGGGGTTGAACAATCAGAATCACTTACTACTCTTAGACAAGGTAAACTTTTCAAGTGGTTTTATTACTAATACCAAATTCATAACAACTATGGAACAAGAATGATCTGATTTCTGCCAAATACAGACAATTTCCAATCGTGCTGTGTTTCAACTTATTTGCCAAAATATTGTTCAGGTTTAACAAGAAAATAAATTTACGGCCAGCTAAAGGTGTACCGAGTGGGTGGAAACGATTCCCTTGTAATTTGATATTGTAATAGGCTTAGGCAATACAGTACTTAAGCCTTTACCCAGTCAGCCAGCATGGAAAGGAAATTCACCTTTTCACGCACAGCACAGTACTGACAATAATGAGGGGTTCAACAGAGCCACTGCCAGTGCCAAGCCTAACTACAGCTAAAGCTAAAGCTGAGTTAAGGAGCTCTATCAAACAGGTGTTATTTTTTTATACTCATCCAACATACGTTATGTTAAGTTGAGTTCTCAACAAGAAGACAACATAACACAAAAGATTTTTACATCTAGCCATTCCTCAACATAAATCCGTTCAGTCAACTTCACTTCAACTCGTCAATTTGTTTCGTATACATAAACAAAACTAAAACTGTCATTTTGTATTAAATCTCAGAGTTTAGGCCAAAGAATTCACCAGGTTTACTTGGTTGATCTTCCATCGGTACGATCTGTGTCATCTAAGAATATTTTAAACAAAATAAAATAAAATTCAACCAGTTTCAGTGCCCAGTGCTAAGTAGTGCAGTATATTAATTTGTTTGTATTTTTACCTTACAACCATAAATTCTCAAAGGTGTGGCAAGGCATGGTGAACGAAGGACCGTGAGAGACTTGATTAATAAAACCTTCATCTGTCACATAAATTTTGGCAACAGTAGCAACAGCAATAGCACAGGATTGCCCGCCCCATCCCGTACTAGGGCTGATTTTTTTTTACAGATTTGGTTGATTACTAAATTGCATAAGGTATGTGTATGATTTATGTATTTTGCAATTGATCTGCTTCTGCTTGCAGGGTGATTGACTGACATACATGAGTTACGCAATTGCAATGCTGAGCTTAATTGCAAATTGCAAAGAATAATAGTTTCTAGATCATAGGACATAAATCCGTAGGAATGGGAATGCGAACCTAAGCTGGAGCTGTGAAATAAAATTGAGAGACCAATACTAGAATACAAATTAGAAATACGTATACAGATAAAATTCTAAATTTGCTATTTACTTCAGCACCAGTTTTTAGTTTTATAATTAAGAATAATACTATTAAGCTTATACTAGGTTTCTTAAAACTACACTACAAACTCGCTGTATCTAATCCAAAAAGAAAGAATACTTTTTCACAGTATTTTTTATAGTTCAAATTTTGTTTATTTTACAAGCAGAATTCCTAAGTACCTTGCTAATTTTTACATTCATGTGAATTCGAATTAAGTAAACAGTAGTAGGAGGTTGATTTTGACACTGAATTTCCTCAAATGGACATAAATTCTCTTTTAATTGAGTTCAAAAGGATTTTTGCTCATCCGTTCTTATTTACTTTATTTGGCAGCCTCCAAACGGAAGTGTTTTGTTTAGTTGTGTATTCGCAAACACCTCAAGCGCGAGGCGAGGTTAGACTAAGGCGTTCAGTCCATCCTATCTGTCATATTTAATGACTTATTTAGCAG
>WJEZ01001370.1:0-18005 GCA_009869925.1 Thalassaphorura encarpata | reverse complement strand
AGACGCACACACCTTGAAACGTGTAAAGAAGCTGGGAATTGAAGTGAATGAAAGATGAAGGCCCACTGCTGGAAGAAATAAGCATCAATGGCAGTTTAACAGCTTCGATGTCAACCCTGGAGTAAAAGAGAAAGAGGATAGAATTAGAATAGTATTAGAATAATGCAGTATTGATGAAAAGATTAGAGTAGATGAAGAAGTATGAAGCAAGCATGGTCTTGAAGAGTTTGTTAGTCCAAAGCCCAGCTTAAAAATTCCTCAGCATAATTGAAAAAGCTAATTTACATCCCACCAGCATTACCTAAACCTCCTCATCCCTTATGCGTAATAAATTAATACATATATTAGTATTGACCTCGTTATCATTTGCCGCTTGTGCTGCAGCCAACTCCACTTTGAGCCGCCCATTTTCTTCAGCTATGTCTTGTATTTTTCTTTGTTTGACTGCCAAAACTGCCAGATCTTCAGTCTGTTTTGTCCCTACCATGATCTTAAATGTATTTCTCTCCATGAAGAGTTCCCTTCCGATGATTTGCTGTGAAAATGAAGTTGAGATGCTTAGAAGATGTATATTTTTTTTGGCATCAGCCAGCATGATTAAACATTTGATAACTTACCAGGGATAATTGGGTTTGGACAAGGGGCAAGATGAAATCTGGCAGGAACTCCCTTGGAAGAGCTGGATTGTATCCCGGTTTAACATTGTAAGCTTTCTCCATGATAGCCAGACATTCTTCCAGCTCTAAATCTTTAATCTTTGCACCACTGTAGTCTTTTATTTCTTGTGCCAAAGTAGAATTACTTAAATCCGGAATCTTCATATCATCATGGAGTGGGTTCTGTAAAGTGATGTAGTTTTAGTAGATTTTTATGATTCTTCGTCGCAATCTTATTTAATCTTTTATGTCTTGTGCCAAAGTAGAATTACTTAAATCCGGAATCTTCATATCATCATGGAGTGGGTTCTGTAAAGTGATGTAGTTTTAGTAGATTTTTATGATTCTTCGTCGCAATCTTATCTGTAGAACTCACCGCTAAGTAACGTCCAACCTTGTCCAAATTCATTTTAATCTAGCTAAAAATGATTCCACGAGTTAGAGGAAGGTAATAGGAATTTAAGACAGAATCTGCAGTAATAATTTGTATGAGATGTGTTTTGTTGGACGTTTCCTTCGGTTCTGATTCTGAAGTCAGTTTGTCGACTGAGAAGTTACAAAAATAAGTTTTGTGTCAGCTTTCTGTACCCGAGGATAATCCCTCTTATGCCTTGCCACTGTGGTCTCTTACTTATTCCTTTACCTGAAAACAGATAAAAATGAGGAGGTTTGTTCTCCTTTTCTTATGTGTTTAGTTGCATCGATCAGACAACACAGCCGAAGAGACTTGAGTGAATGAGTATGTTTTCTCCAAAAATTAACATAACATAATTAAATTAGTTCGTCAACTCTCGTCCAGACAAGAATTTATACATAGGATAGACTTAACAATGCTTTTGAATCCTAACTCACCTATAATTAACGTAATCTCAGCGCTAGTTTAGCATGAGACATACAAAAAGCACAAGTTGTCAGTTGCAATTTGCTATCCATAGCAAGCTTGGGTCACTGCGCCACGCATTATGGGCTCAAAAAAGCATAATAATTCAGGGCATCGACATTACAAAAGTAGTAACAACCGAGTCGACCAGACAGAAATACGTTTACGAGTACCTGAACCAAACCCTTGCTTTGTTCTAGGAAATAAAATGGTCATAGGAATGGGATTATAATTTTTAACTCGAATTTCTTTCACCTAAACATGGTATCGGATGGTCAGAATTACAAAGAGCAAGCTGACACTTCTGCCTTCCTGTCTCTTACATGTTATTTTCACCTCATCTATTTTTATATTTATGCATTACCTTTACAAATAATAATGAAAAAGTGGACATTCAATGTGCATGTCTATTGATTTTTTTAATCAGTTACAAGTTCACCAAGGCCACATCCATGAATACTGGCTAGCCCAACGAGCTTTGACCCCTAATTCTTCTGCAAATGTATAAACTAGACTAGGATCCTTGATAAATTGTCGTGCTATCATGATAATGTCTGCTTTTTCATTCTGTAGAATTTTTTCAACACGTTTTCCATCATTAAGTGCCCCAACAGTGGCGACAAGGAGTCCAGGAATTTTGGCTTTTTTCACTTCTGCAGCCAATGGAACTTGGAATCCAAACTCAGGACCCATGACTCCTTTTGCAATGGTAGAAATATTTCCCCCTGAGGAAATATCAATAACGTCCAAGCCCAAGGGCACAGCTTTACGGCAGAGCTCAATGACTTGGTAAATGTCCCAACCATTCGGGTCTCTCAGTAGTGGTTCATCCCCTTGAGCGTAGTCAGTCCCAGAAACTCGAAGATAAAGTGGCATATTTTGCGGTATGACGGCTCGAACAGCTGCCAAGATTTCTAAAACAAATCTTATTCGGTTCTCGAAGCTTCCTCCATACTCATCTGTCCTTTTATTCGTATTTCCTGATAAAAATTCATGGATGAGGTAACCGTGTGCACCATGGATCTAATGTACAAACGATTGTTGCATTGTTTTAACTCTTAATATACTTTATAAGGGAAAGTATTCAAATATTACCTCGATTACGTCAACTCCAGCCTCAACGGAGCGTTTAGCTGCACTTGCGAATTTTTTGACAATTTCCTTGATTTCTGACCTGGATAATTCTTTGGGAGTTGCATGACCTTCCTTCCAAGCCATTGGTGACGGAGCTATAATTTGGTCAATGAATCCGCCATCTTCTTTGGCTGCGACCCCACGAATCAATTTCCCTCCGCTCTCTTCATAATTATGATAAGGTGGATAAGTCCCTGATTTTCGTCCTCCATGAGCTAATTGAATCCCAAATTTAGATCCGGATGCTTTCACTAATTTTACAATCCTGGCCAAAGAATCCATTTGCTCCTGGTTCCAAATCCCAGTGCATTGAGGAGACAAACGCCCACAAGGTTCAACAGCTGTGGCTTCACAAAATACAAGGCTAGGACCTCGGAGTGCCAAATTCCCCAAATGGGCCAAATGAAAATCTGTAAAAACTCCATCTTGTTTTTCAACGGAGTACATACACATTGGGGAGACCTGTCGAAATTTCGAACTGATTTATAAGCCAAATTCAGAAATCTACGGCACTTCGCTTGCATACCTGAATACGATTTTGAAATATTTGACCCCGTATTCCAACCGGTGTAAAAAGTTTTGGAATATCCGTGATATGACTACCGTTTTTGTGTATAGGTTCTCCCACAATTTTTCTTTGAATTAGCCCAACATCAAATTGTCTTGGTGCTGGTGGTGCTGATGAATTTTGCCTGCCGAGGTCCTCGGAGTGCCAAATTCCCCAAATGGGCCAAATGAAAATCTGTAAAAACTCCATCTTGTTTTTCAACGGAGTACATACACATTGGGGAGACCTGTGGAAATTCCGAACTAATTTATAAGCCAAATTCAGAAATCTACGGCACTTCGCTTGCATACCTGAATACGATTTTGAAATATTTGACCCCGTATTCCAAATGGTGTGAAAAGTTTTGGGATATCGGTGATATCGCTACCGTTTTTGTGTATAGGTTCTCCCACAATTTTTCTTTGAATTAGCCCAACATCAAATTGTCTTGGTGCTGGTGGTGCTGATGAATTTTGCCTGCCGAGGCTGCCACCGTTCTCGTTACGAAATGGCCGTTTCTTCGTATTGAATTTTTTAATCAAATCCCCAACGCTGCTGCTTTCACAAATATCTCTTCTTCCGATTGAACCCATTTTTCTCAATGCAATGCAAAGCAAAAAGCGTAAAATCAAAATTAATGAAATATATTTAATTTTCTTTGTTATTTGGATTATTTCTATTTCTTTTCTTTTGCTTTGGTGCAAATGACACTGGGACTGGGGATTTTCGCTGAAGGATTGCGTAAAGCGAATGGAAATGTCCAACTTTAAAACCAGTTTACGAAGCAGTCAGTTTTTATATGCTTAATGTCGTGACTCGTGGCAAATCATGCTCGAGTTAGTTAGTAGTGTTTCTGATGAATTTTTCGTTTGTCTGAATTGAATCAGACAATTTATTAATGCCTACTTATCATAATGTGGGTCCAATGCCAAGGACATTGACAGATTTTACCCAGAGTGCTGTACTCTAGTATTCACGTTATGCGATTTTTGTTCATTTACATGAAGAGACATTTCAACATTGAAGCATAACGTGAAGAGGATGAAGGAATCTAGACTTACCAATTCTGAATATCATGATGCATTCACGTGGCTATTGGTCTAACCAGTATTGTATTTTTACTTTTACTGAAATATTACGCATAAATATGATGTACGGATGTACAAGTAGATCGTTTAGCAAAATTTTCAAGGTGAGGTCACATCACGTCATGACGACCTTGACCTTTTGTGATCACAGAATTTACTCATTTCTGGGTAATGAAGATCGTTCGAAAAAGTTATTTGGGTCGTAATCCTACGCAGATCAGTCATATTGTGCTCAACGCTGTGAAAATTTTAATGTCGACATTATGCTACCATTTCATGCCCATTTTGATTTGATTTGACCTGGTCGAAAATTATAAGATCATAACCCAGAAGATGCATCGCACCGGATTTTATTCTTAGAAGTTACAAGTTGGACGTTTCACCAGGAGTTAAACTGAACTATTGTCATAATTAACTTGAAAACTACTTAAAGGAACATTCATGAAGTTCATGAACAATTTGGAAAGTACATCACTCGGTCACTAGATAGGAATTTGGTTTAAATCTAATTTTGAATTGTCTGATTCGAAGAATTCCGACAGAGTGGCCTAATCCATACTCAGCATCATTATTCTGGAGTACTAATCAAAAATGTGTTCATGCCTATGCCATAGTGTAGCAGTCAAAAATTCGTGATTGCCGATTTCTAGCGACTTTTCCTTGCAAAAACCTTTTAACATAAATACTATCCTTGGATGAATATTAATTTTTTAAAGCGATAGTAAGCTCTATTTGAAAACTTTAAACTTATAAATGTTATTCAATTTCTCTCATCATCACAAAAATTGTATTTATTTGGCATGATCATAAGGAAAACATAAATACTTTGAATATAAAATAATAATTAAGTTAATAGGGCTATTTTGATTATATATTTCGCGTAAGATGATCGAAATTCGCGTCCTAGTTTATCTATTATTGATTTTGGTTCTAAGCGCTAGGACCACCCTAGATTCTAGACACGTTATTTTCATTCTTCAATTACGCCACAACTCTGTTCTACTCATGACGCAATGGTTGAATTTCTCCGTAATTTTGTGACTGTGACTCATCCTCTATATGTTCTTTTGCCAACAAGCCTTGCCTTGCCATTGCCATCCCAAGGAAAGAGTCAAATAACAGGCCATGCCATACCATAGCATAGTTAAAAATCTTACTACTACTGCTACTACTACTATACTTCTATTTGCCAAATGCCAAATAACACTACGCCAACACGGTGACTGTGACTGTGACTGCATCCTTCCTTTTGGTTTTGCTCATGCCCAAGACTTTCTTTTTCTTGGCATGCAAAAAAGTAACCCTATAGCCATAGGCCAGACCATATCCTTGTATTCCTCTGTAGTGCTGCAAATGCAAAAATAAAAAAAAAACACAAATTCCCTTATTCCCTAATCTTATCCGCGCAGTTACTCCCGTCGTCGTCCGACAATAGTCAATATTTATGAGGTTCTCCTCCATTGTATATTTTGTGTCGTCCAATTAACACGGCACGGCTAGGACAACGTAGTATTTACTTTTTTCCATTCATCAATTTTAAAAACTTTCATTTCAAGAACCGGAACTAAAGTCCAAGCCTAGCAGAGCAGGTCAGGTAATGCTCAACTTTGACCTTTGTTAAGGCCAAGTAATTTAGCATGTAGCAACCACACGTACACTTAATTTCCCACGTACTTGTGGTTTGTATTATACAACAATTAAATTATTATGATAGGGAAGGAAAGGAAATAATTTAACAAGGAAGGAAAAAATACTAACAAAGTTTTAACAATCGTACTTATCATGGATTTTTTCTGACCTCGACCTTACATTTTGCACTACAAACATGCATGTGCGTGAAAAACATATTCAAGGCAACGCAAGGCAAATACTGAAGTGATATTTAATGAGAAAAATTCCGAAGATTGCTATTGCTAGGATAGGGTTAAGCATTTTTTGAAAAAAACGCAGATAATTGTACATGCGTTTGCTTGAGTTTTGTAATGACACTATAATCTGAAGAAGAGCATGAGCATGTGAATATAGTTTAGGCCTAGGCCGCATTAGTTTTGTATTTATTTGTTTAACTTTATTTTGTATTTCTCTCATGTTACATTTACATTTTAAAGGTAATAAGGCTGAAATGTGGAATTCACCTGGTGCACGTACCTGAACTTGCCTAATCATGCGGGGATACTTACCTGGTGGTCATAGCCAGAGCCAAATCACTACAATTACAATCAAAAACTTGTTGACCTTGGGACAAGTGATGATGGTGCTGGGAAAATCAAGTTGATCGTTAATAAGGAGAAGAACACAAGAGAAATATTGAGTAATAAATATTATTCCGCATTATCTATCTATCTACCGTGAGTGAGGATTTGGTTCATCAAGGAAGGAAGGAAGATAATAATTAAATTGTAACATTTAACAGCAACAGCAATAGCAAAAGCTCGTTTGCTCGTTTCAATTGGATTTGAATAGACTAAAGGCGATAACAACGCAACGGGTTAATTAAATTCTACCTGTGCATGTGCCACTATTATCTAATAATTTGGGAAATTAGTGGCTACGTCCTTATCCTTACGTGTGGGATAAACCAACTTTGTCACTCACTGCTGATGTCAGAAATGGATGATAATAATTAAATGGTGATAAATTAATTCCGTGATCAAGTGACCTGCTCTGTGTATGTGTACTGTGTACAGTTGATATTTCCTACCTGTGAAGAAATAGGAGTAAAACTAAATCTATTTGTGATATTGAAAAATTGATTGGCCCAGTGAAGTGAAACCGGAAGTTAACGAATTGAACAACGAATTACCTGTCCTGTGATTCGATCTGATTTTATAATGGCTACTAGTATGGACGGTATGATTAAATTTCTGCAATATCTTAGTTATGTTTAATTTTACAAAGCCACATTGCTTTAGTTTATAATTTTTCGTTTAAATTTGGTATTGGTCCGATCACTTTTTCGTTATTTATTTTGCTCTTGTAGAATATTTAACCAGTTTTTTCTTACAAATCATAGTTTTCCTTGGAAATTAATAAATCCTTTTATTTTAACTCAGGCGTTTTGAACGTGGATGGAGCAATAGCTCAAAATCGAATCTACGTCCAGATTTTGGAAGAACCAGCTCCAAAAGCCCTTCGATTTCGCTATGAATGTGAAGGACGCTCTGCTGGTTCCCTTCCAGGGGCAAAATCAACTACAGACAAAAAAACCTTTCCAAAAATTCAGGTATAATAATATTATAAATAAATTTAAATAGATGGTTTCATGTCATAAATGAATGTGATTGTAGATTGTTGGACACACTGGCCGTGCTGTCGTGGTTGTGAGCTGTGTGACCTTAGACCCACCGTACCGTCCACACCCCCATAACCTTGTGGGGAAAGAAGGTTGTAAAAAGGGAGTTTGCACTATGGAAATTGGTAAGTGCACGAATTTCATGAATAAATTCAATTTGAATTGAAAAATTATGATATTTCCTCGTGTAGCAAATGATGATATGACCTGTGAGTTCTCAAATCTTGGGATTCAATGTGTAAAGAAAAAAGATATTGAAGATAGTCTCAAAATCCGGGAAGAAATCCGAGTCGATCCTTACCGAAGTAAATTAAAATAAAGCTAAATCGTAAACACAATATATTTACGTAGATATTTTGTACATTTTTAGCTGGATTTGGTCACAAAACGCAACCTGGATCCATTGATTTAAATTCTGTGAGATTATGCTTCCAAGTTTTCCTGGAAGGTCCAGAACGGGGACAATTTAAAATCCCACTCAAAGCTATCGTGTCCGAGCCGATTTATGACAAAAGTATGAATTACAATAATTTTACATGTACTGACACTGAACAACTGTTTTCTTATTCAAATTTTCATTGCAGAGGCCATCAATGATTTGACGATTATGAAATTGAGTGATTGCACGAGTCCCGTCATTGGCAACAAGGAAATTATCCTACTGTGCGATAAAGTCTCAAAGGGTATGCGAATAGCCCTAAAGTTTTAAGGCATGATTTGACGATTATGAAATTGAGTGATTGCACGAGTCCCGTCATTGGCAACAAGGAAATTATCCTACTGTGCGATAAAGTCTCAAAGGGTATGCGAATAGAACTAAAGTTTCAAGACACTATGTATCTGTTTTATTTTAAATTTTATTCGACCCTATATTTCCAATTTATTAGATGACATTGAGGTCAGATTTTTTGAAGAGCAAGACGGTGCAGTCGTTTGGGAATCATTCGGAGATTTCCAGCCCTCAGATGTCCACAAACAATTTGCAATTTGTTTCCGAACTCCTCAGTATCGGGATTTAGAAGTAAGAAACTAATGTGTTTATTAAGAACAGTGAAATGCCCCTAATAATTCAGACATAATTTTGCAAATTATTAAATCTCTATGTTTAACATTTATTTTTATAGATAACGAGTCCTTCTCGAGTGTACATTCAATTAAGATGTCCATCCAAAGACACGACTGTCCTTACCACGCCCATTTGATTACATCCCGCTCAGCTCAGGTAAAAACAAGAGGGGATGGTGCTTGGCAAATTTCTACAAAACTGTCGCCTCTGCTTCAAATCCTTCAAATGGGAATGATATGAGCTTAAGTTCTGACTCTGCTATTGCTGTCGCGGCTGGTATGGGTGACTCACAACTTTCGCAACCACCACCGCCTAAGAAAATGGATTTGGAAGAAATCCTTAGCACAGAAGATGCTTACAAATGTTTAAATGATTTTATTCTCCAAGGGGTAGGCATAAGTAGTGGGCACGAGGAGGGGATAGGTCAAGGACATGGTCGAGACGGCCATGAGTATAACCCTGATGAGGCAATGGATGAAGGGGATTTGATTGACCCCAAAGCAATTTTAAAGAAAGTAGGTGAACATGATACAGATGAGGAAGAAGGTGTAGGAGATGAATATGAGGGATATGACCTTCAGCAGGAAGTAGGTCCTACTACTGCAGCTTACCCCTTGGGGCAAGGACAACCAGCAGCAGTTGGTATAACCAATGGACATAGTCATCCCCCAGGGGCAGACGGAAATTATAGCAGCTTTGAGCTAGCCATGAAAAATCCTTTAGAATTTAGTCTCGTGGGAATCCCACTGGAGGCTCCACCGAGACCACCCAAGAATTTAAATCAGGGACAACCTCCAGGGTTTAATTTGAACATTGATCCGACAGAACCAGCTCCGCCATTGCCACCCAGGCGTAAAATTAAAGAGGCCAAACACAAAAATTCGGGAGGAAAGGGTGGGAAGGATAAGGAAGAGAAAAAATCTGGGGGTGGGGGAATATTTAAATTATTTGGAAGTCCTAAGAAAGATAAAAAATCTGCAAAAGGGAAAGGTGGGGAAATCCAGAATCAGAATCAAAATGAGGGCGTCGTAACTGCAGCTGTATTGGCCCCAGTAACTAATCTGAATGCAAATGCTAATCCTCCACTTCAGAATCAAAACGTTAACATGAATGAGGGACAAATTTCTTCTACAGCAGATACGGGGAAAATTACCCCAACTAGCCCATTTGACCTTAAACTTCTTGAATCTCCTACTAATTTTCCTGATGATTTCCCTGAGCTTACAGCTCAAACTTTGGAAACATTGACAGAGGCAGAAAATTATGCTCTATACGTTGATTCGAATGCTCCGAGAGCTACTGCAAGTGAATTTGATGAAATGTCTGCGTATTATGGGGATGTGGCTAATAATAATTAAATTAATTTGGTAATTATTGTATAGTAATTAATTAAATTGCTTCTGCTTTGGTTTCGGTGCTTTATACTATAAGAATATGTTGGAAATTAATATTCGTAATCTGGTTAATGATAAAAGGTATTATTGTTCTCGCTTTTCTGTTTCTAGTCGGCTTTGCTCTTTATTGCTGAAAATTGAATATCTAAATTGTATTGTTAAATTTTCTAGTCCTTGATGTATACGTTTGTGAAATTCTAGTCAGAATTTGGGTATTTGACTGACAAAGCAATTTTGGCAGGCATTTCTAATTTGATTCATATTGAAAAGATGGATTGAATGACGAATTACAGGGTTAAAAGTATTTGTGCTAATGATTATATACGTTCGTCTCTAGTCAGAAATTTTACGTAATAAGCAAACAATGCATTTAAAATTTTATTGTATTTCGGTATTACAAAAATTTCTATCGGGTGCTTTGGGAAAGTGGCAGCTTACTGGGTAGCTTGTACTTAAAACTGTTAAAATACAATGTAAAAAATTAATTCTAAGCTATGATAATTATCTTGACGTGAATTCATGTAAAATTGGATGTTTAGATGTGGAGGTGATAAAACGGAAGAGACAAAAATTGGCTGAGAATAATTCACAGAGACTTGCCCAGTATTTTGAAACGAGCAGTAGTGGAAGTGGGGCTGCTCTAATTAAACGTGAGTTTTTAGTTTCTAGTCATTAGTCTGTATAAAGATATAGAAATAGTTCAAAGGTTAGCTGGTAAAAGGGTGAACTTAAGATCTGGTCTAAATTGACCGTATTTATGTGTCGTACAAAACTGAAATGCCCCACTGTACTATACACACATAAATTATAAAACTACACAAGTGCAATGCAATTGAACGAACGGACTGTTTTTCTGAATCTGAGTCTTAAACAAGTAAACAATAAAATTAAAGATTTAAATGTCCCAAAATAATTGGAATATTGAAATACTTCGAGCTTTTCCTCAAACTGGTTCTTATTTTGAGTTTTTATTACGATTTTATTTGATTCGTTTGACTTTTTGTTTCGATTGCAATTTTATTGAATTCCTGACCTTGTATGCACTTTTTTGACTAATATTGATTTTTTTGTTGCGATTTTGATTATGCTTACATTTATTTTGCATTTACTTGACTAATTTTTTTCCTGTGTTTTTTTGTTTTGCTTTTTTATTTTCGTCTTACTCAAAAAGGCCAGCGCGTGAGTTCTTACCCTCCTCTGCAAACTTCTGGGTCTCAACCGTCCACGAGCCAAGATCTTCAGCAGCAGCAACAACAGAAACAACAACAACCGTTACCCCCCTTTGGGGGTCCGCATCCTCAAATCAAACAAGAGCAACCAGACTACAACCCTTTTCATCCAAATGTGATTGGGTTTTCTGGTGGTGGACTCTTGCAGCAGCAACAACAACAACAGCAACAACACCAATCTCATACGTATTTTCCTCCTCAGCATCCGTTGTCACTGAATCACCCTGGTGCGTCAGCATCTCCACAACATCATCATGGTCCTGGCCCTTCGATGAATTCACCAGGTCACGGTCAAGCTCAAGGTCAAGCGCATAACTTCCCCGTCCATGTTCAACAGTACCATCAACAAGGTTTACCCCCTGATCAGCAACAGCAGCAACAACAACAACAACAACGAGGAATGAACGAACAAAGCGTGGATGGTATGACGGATGATTTTGGAAATATTAGTTTGCCTAATTTGAGTGATGTCAATCTGAGTCTCCTGGAAAATCATTTATCGGAGAATTTCAATTCCAATTTAGTACTGGATGCAGATGTTCAGGTGGGTCGACGCATGTTTGTTAATCAAAAGTATTAAAAAATATTAAAATTTGAAAATAAATTAAAATCCTGTGACATTTTCTTGCATTTCTTTCCAAGTCAATTGAATTTTTACATAAACAAAACTCGGTGAATAAAAAAGTAAAAGATGTGTCTCCTGGCTCTTGCATGTTAACTTAGTTTAATTAGTGTAATTATTTTTTATCATGAGTTAATAAATCGTATCATTTATTTGTGTGCACAGGCACTTGGCGGAATGGGTCCCCCATCGTCCAATATGGTTCCATCAACTAGATTAGGATTTTAAAAAGTCCATTTTCATCCATCCATCGAAATTGCAATGTCCGTCCAGTGCAAGTTGTTGAAGTTTGTCATCATCTGTTCTGTATTTTTGTTTGAGTTTTTTTGTATGAATTTTGTGAATCAAGTATTACTAGCATGTGCATGAATTTTTTGAAATTAATTAATTTCTCATCTCTGCGTTTCCAAAACGCATGTTCATTCTAGTGTTCCTCTTTCGACGGTACGTCCAATTTTGCAATAATTAATAATTAATGTGCAATTTATAAATTCAAACCAAAGAGCGAAAAAAAGTGCACAAAGGAATCATTAAATCACAACTGTCAAATTATAAGAGTATTAGGATTAATTTTATTTGCGAATTATGGCAAAGGCATTACAAAGCCTGACGCAGTGTAGTGTTAAAAAACTGTGAGGACATAAAGACAAAAATAACAAGATACTTGGCCTTTGTTATAAATCTAATTTCAGTGAATATTTGAGAGAATTAAGTAAAATATCCTTGTTCGATGAGCAGGAGTGCCGGAAGCAATAAGCGTCAAATTCTTCTTGAATATTAAAAATTCAATATCTCGTCGATATTTAAAAATAAATTAAACTAGCCATAGTAGCGTCGTGAATTTAAAGTACTACTTTCGTAACCTCAAAAGGACTCGTGCTCTGAATCGTCAAGAAAAAATTTCCTACGCATTTTGGGAGATAAGTTGAGGGAATCACATTGTAAAGCCCAGCTGGAGTATTCGGTAATTCCATAATCACAAATCCTGGTCTGAAAAAGTAACAAAATAATGTTAAATCATGACACAATTTCATTAAAAGCTTTTTCCTTACCTGTATGGTCCAGAAGATTTCTTGAAAAAGGCACCACCACCAGATGCGCTATTAGCACACATGATATCAAACCCGACTTGATAATCCTTTGGTCCTTTGAGGTCAATCAGAAGTTTCCCTTCTTGTTTGAGCTCTATTCTATAGCATGGATTATGAATGTAAGTTTCAGGATGATTAGCACAACCTCCAGCACTCAATCCTCTCCATTCTCCTGTCAATTTTCTTTTGTGTTTGAACGAATTGACGATTTCACCCATTTTGAATGGGGCAGAAGAATAGACGCGAAGAGTGTAATGGGTCGTCGTAGTTTTCTCGTATTGAGACACGACGAGGGTGTAACGCTTGATGGATTCGGCCGGAGTCACAATTTTACACAAATAATGTGGAGAATTAATTCGCACACCGTCGAGTAAAACTTTTTCATCTGAATACGTTAATAAAAAAATAAATATTACTAGATTCAATGTCTATGGTCATTTCTGATAATTTTTAATTTCATCAACTCACGAGGATAATAAACACGTTTGCCATCATTGTCGTAAACAACGAGGGTAATGTATTCACGATTTTCCTTAAAGTCAATGATGTCTGTAATGTGACGAGTGAGGAGGACCCATACTGCGACGGATTTTCCACCACAATTTACTTCGAGGGAGTATTGTGGATTTTCTCCAATCGTGTACAAATCCTTGACTGGTCCAGACGCAACGAGCCACGATCTGAAATACAAAAAATCAACTAAAAAATCTCTGTGCAAAAAGTCAATGTAAAGATTTCCTCACCTGTGAACCACGTATTTGTAATAAAAAATCTCTGGATTCCAGCTCATGTAAAAAACATCAAAGAATTTGCAAATTGAGGCATAATCAATCCAGAAAACTCCATTATCAAAGAGCCTGCGAAAACGTATAAAAATATTGTCAAATAATTTCATAGCAATATTTTGCAAAACTTACTCTGCATTTTTGGGGTCATAGTTCATTGCCCTTTTCATTTCATCTGTCCAATGCACGGCATCCAGTTCGCTGTAATTTCCTCGCCATCTCAAATGGGACCAAGGATTTTTGAGCAGTAGTAGTTTGACCCCACGAACTTCTTGAATGTCAAGGACAGCATAAGCATGAGTTGGGACAAGACCAGCTTGATCCGCAATTCTATCCTCCATTTCTCCCGTGGCTACAGTCAGCAATACTTGACCCTCGTGAAGTTTGGTCATTAGCATTTTGAATACCTTATCCCGATCTTCAATCGCAGCTATTGATAATCGCTCAGGTATCCACCCCGTAAGGGCATGAAGGTCAATGTTTGAATTACTTCCAGGGAAATCATAGCCTCCCATGACCTTCATGTAAGCTTTTTCCAGTAAACTTACCCAAAGTTCACCTTTTCGGGCAGAATAAGAACATAACAATTCCCCATTGGGACCAGTTGGCAACAAGTCATCAATAATCACTTTTCTTCTAACTCCATTTATAAGAAGGATAATCATGTATTTCCCAAATGGATTTACAATCGGTTCTCCAGTCCTTGGATTTTGTGGGTAAATTATATTCCGAATTAATTTTTTGCCAAATCTCTTTTCGTAATTGGCAGAGATTGCAAGACTAGCGACAAAGGAACAATCGGACACAAGGGTCTGTTTAATACTGAATGGATCAATACGTTCAATCATTTTTGGATTAGGGAAAAGTTCTTGAGGTCTAGCCCATCGTTTCATCCCTTGTCTTTGCTTCGGTGAAAGTTTTAGCAATCCATTCTTGTCTTCAAACATGAGAGAATAATTGAAACGTTCTTTCAAATCTACACTGAGGAAAGGCACGTACTCAATTCCATTTATTCGGGAAGTACGGAGCAATACCAATTTTTCTTCATCAGTGTAACCAGATCCAGATGCACTAGAAGTATTTTCTGCTGCGGCCGCTGGTGCTGCAAACGCTGTTGTTACAGGAGGAGGAGGAGGGTCATCAAGGGTAACTACTGCAGCTAATTTTGAACTTATCCCTTTCAATGACTCTGCTCTTTCTAAAGCTTGTTTAGCCAAGGAATTCTAATTTCTGAGAAATCTCTGGGTCAATATTTGGAATGGAAATTGCTTCAATACAAACTGCAACTGCTTGACTGTAAAGATCCACCGCCTCACTTCCATTTCCACCTTCATCCTGTTCAAGAGCTTGAGTTGTGAGAAAATAAGCTTTTTCAAATTGTAACTCTTCTGGAGACTTTTTCTTCTCTTTGGCATCCTCTTCCTTTGTTTTCTCTCGGCACACTAAAATAAATATTCATTACGATAAGTATTACTCTTGAATTCTTAGTAAATATTCAGTAATTTTAACATGCCATTCTCTAAATATAAGGCCCTTTGCTTATACTGCACTATTCTTTTCCCAATATCAGTATTACTTGCGGAGCTTTCATCCGGATTCTCATCAGATGCCAATGCCCTTTCCAGCAAATACGCAGATTCATTATAAAAATGTATCGCCACTGGATAATTCTTGTCTCTTTCACACTCTACAGCACGGCGAGCCAAATCCGCAGCGTCTCGTAGAAAACCTGGATCTGGCATAGCTTAATTTAATATAATTGTTGAGTACTATATGAAGTGGTAAGGGTAGTTATTCTCCAGATTCTGGAAACTATCGGGTCATTTGCATTCCAGGGGAAAATTGTTGCAGTCCTCGTTAAAGTTTATTTGCCTAAAAAATAAAAATCAAATCAAATCACAATTGGTCTCGTGGACGTACAGGTGCAAATAGAATAAAATTAATACCTCAATTCCGATTTTAAATTTTTGTGATTAGTCTTGGAATATGTGAAATAAAACAGGTCCCTATGAGTTGCACAACCAAGCCTAGTAAATTCGATAAAGGCTTTGCTTTCCTATTTCCTTCTGTGTTTATTATGATGATGACTTGGGTCAAGGTTCAACCAAGACTTTTGCTTACACTTCCTTACGACCACTTTTGACTGTCAGACGAATAGACGAACTGATCCAAAAGTGAGAAGATACGAATTTCGTGTTGGATCTATGTCATTCTCAATGACTCACTCTCATGAGAATTTGTAGTGAAACGGATCTGAATCTGAATACCCACGCAGGGCATCAACTCTTGACGATTCAGCAAAGCAAATTCATGACGTAAATAAAATCTCATTTCTGGCGGGTACTACTGTGCAGTGCAATGTTGTGGAACATAATCTTGGTCTCCCATTGCATTGCCATTGCTCATTCCGAGCCGACGTGTGAACCTTTTTGTTAATTTTATTTTTGTGTTAGATGTGTGCTTTGCGTAGGACTGACTAATCATGGAGACAAAGGATCGGATTAAAATCCAAAGGAATATTGTGAATTTGAGTAACAATGTGAATTTGGATCCACTCTATTCTCAACTCCTAAGAAGAGGTGTCATTTTTCCAAATGATATTGAAAAACTTCAGGTGATTAAGGGATTTAGAACTTGTCGAATAGAATGAGTCAAAGTAAGACAGACAAATGTTTCCGACTGAAGTGTAACATCTCAATGTTACATTGCATCTTACATCCCACTGTAACAACATTGACATCGCAATGTTACATCCTACTGTAACATTCGATACGAATGTTAATTTTTCCTTACTTTGACTGTCGAATGTTTTCATGAATAAGTAGTCAGTTGTCATTCAGTGGCATTTGTTGTTCTTTCTAGAAAAGTTATCCCGTCCGTCAAGAACAAGCCCAAGAATTTTTTCTCCGTTATACACGTAGAGGTCCAGATGCATTTCGCGTCCTCGTCGAAGTTCTCCGAGCCATTGGAAATGCTGATGAAGCAGATGAGTTGGAAAAAGATGATGAAAATGGGGATGGAGAAATCCCCGGGCAAACTCATAGTCGCAACGATGTCATTCCCAGTCCAACTCCAAGCTCAAGTTCATCTGGGTATTTTTTAGTACATTCAATGCAACTTTCATGTTGATTTAGGGAAGAACAATAATTTTAACGTCCGTTTTACAGAAACGGTGTCCGACGCTCGCCATATGGATCCCCAATTTTAGGATTGAAAGCCAGTCTTAAAATGGAAGAATTGCCACCTCTAGAAATTAAAATTAGATCTGCCAGACTCTATAATAATGGAACTGCTATCACAGATGTAAGTCAAAACTAGATTTCTGTCATTGGTGCGTAAAATTAAACGCTCTTAGTGAATTTCCAGGCTTATCAAATGATGTCTACCCCGAGAGGTCATGCTCTAATAATTAATAACATCGACTTCCTTGGAAATCCAAATGCAACACGTACAGGAGCTGAAAAAGATAGCGAGCATCTTGAATCTCTCTTCAAAGCCCTTCACTTCACAGTTTCGAGTCACATGAATGCACAGAAAAATGAAATTATGGCAGAGGGAGGAATCCTGGATACATTCACAGAGCAATTTGTAAATGACGACTGTGATTGCTGCGTCGTGGCTGTGATGTCTCACGGAAAAGAGGGTTATTTCATGACCTCTGATCCTGCACGAGTCAATGACATTAATTTCAATCGCATTTCTATCTGGGATGAGTTCCTTCCAAGATTCAATAATCGAAATTGTCCTCAATTAAGGAACAAACCAAAGATTTTTATTATTCAAGCATGCCGTGGTGAAATCAGAGATCGTGGAGTAAAGGTTCAGCCTGGCCAAAGAAAATCTTCTCCAACGACGAGTGCAGATTCTGGGGCAGTTGTTGCATCCGAGGATTCTGATCGGATCCCAACATTTGAAGATATGCTGATCTGTCAGAGCACTGTCCCAGGATTTGTATCAAATCGAGACACTGAAAAGGGGACTTGGTACATTGAGTCGCTCTGTCGAATATTTTGTGAATTTGCCCATGAAATGGAATTGACCCAGATGCTCAAAAGGGTATTAGAAAAATTAATTAGTCCTATCAGTTAATAATTTGTTAAAAATACTGTCTTTTACTTTACAGGTTGGACTTTTCATGAGAAGCATTAGCTCAGAATTTGGAGAAAAACAAATGTGTACCTATGTTGCGACTGGATTTCACTATGATTTGTATTTTAATCC